>KN834847.1:0-71131 GCA_000827265.1 Collybiopsis luxurians FD-317 M1
GGGGGGGGCAGGTGTGGCCAGTGGTGGAACCGTCAACAAGGCTTTGTGAGTTCCACTGGACTCGTGCTTAGCGCAATGGTGCAGATTCCGCCATACTCCATCTTTGCAAACATTGTATTGAGCTTTTTTCGCTCCATTGAAAACATGTATGGTCCAAGCTGTGTCTGGAAGTAAGCGATGCAGCTCAGAAAGAGACCAGGAAGGACGAACTTGTGGAATCTAAATCGGGCATCTTCCAGTGCCAGATCCCGAGGTTCAAATGATGGAATGGAAATTAAGTTAATAATATGTTAAGAACGGTTCAAATTTCAATCGATGAAGAATTTGGAAATTTATAATTGGAGTTCATGCTAATAGGAGCTTTAAGTTACAAGTAAAACAGGCGCTTTGGACAATCGGGTGTCTTGCCAATGGAATCCGAGATAAAGGCGGCTTGATCGCCAGGATCAGTCCCATGAATTTAAAAACAATTGTAACGAAGGGCTACCTGTGTACTTAGGAGCGTTTGTTCAGTACCTCGAGACGCATTGAGGATTTGACACTAAATCATGGACATCTCAGCCCGCTGCTGATGCATCATAAAGCGGGCCTCAGTCAACTTCTAAAATCCATCTGTCTTTCATAAATCAATTTGTTCATCTCTGAGATATCGATTGCCACATTCGTTGTTGAACTAACTTTCCATCGTGAGTGTCTGTACCAGGGGGCAAGGTTTGACAGCTTACAACGAGCAGTGTTTAATCCAGCCAGTAGTCAATGTTGTGTTGTGCCGCCGGAGCAGGACTCATTTGATCTCCGAAATTCGCGGTGGCGCGCTTCCGTCCGATATGGCTAGTGTGTAGCTGTACAATCAAGCGACGCTATTCAGAAAATCCAAGCCGCCCCGAACTTCTCTCGGGCTTCCCAGACTGGTTTCGGAAGCTCCACTGACCCAATAGACCCTTTGCTGAGCTTGCCTACCTGTGGTGTTGCAACTTTTCCGACTGCATAGAGCACGACGGATCTTGGTTCTGGACCGAATTGCATCTCACTACAAAACCAGATTCTTATGGGGCAACTGTAGCAGCGGCAACGCCGGAAGACCAACACTTGAAAGAAAGAGGCAGTTCCGCGTTCTTCGAACCTAACCTACTCCAAACTCCATGACTGAATGACTATGTACACGCCTTCAGTCTACATATTGTCAACTTCACCATTACTCCACACTTGCTGTAACAAGCACATTCTTGCATTTGAGGTTGATGTTCCTGCTATATAAGGCGCCAGGGGCTTCGTTGTCCTCTCCTTGTCATTTTTCATGAAGTTTATCACTCCAGCTCTACAATTTTCTGCACTAAGTGTCCTTTCTACCACTATTGCAGCCACTCCCAATCCTATTGCAGGCAGCAGTGAGTGTATGACCCTGGTACCTCAGCGGTTTCTGAAATTGGGCCACTAGATAATCTCACTGTGCGAGATCCTGCGATTTGGTATAACCCGGAGCTCCAGGTACATTCTATCCACTCTTTACAAGCACATATACTGATTCAACAATGGGGTAGAAATACATTGTCTTATCCACTAGTGATAAGATCAACATCTCTACAAGCATATCTTTGACAGGATCCGCCGTTTCCTCTTTAAATCTATCTTTCCTCAGGATGTTGATGAAAGGTTCATCAACTTAGCCCTTGGACGACAATTGGGCCAGCTCTACCCAATAGTTCCAAAATCAACATAACTGGACACTTGGAGGCTCCAGATGTCAAATTCGTCAATGGACTCTACACCATGTACTATTCAGTCTCCACAGCGGGTAGTCAGAAATCAGCTATTGGCGTCGCAACCAGTCCGACCATGAGCTCTGGAAACTGGACAGATCTAGGAGAGGTTATTAGTTCGGCCCCAGGTTACCATTTCAATGCCAGCGAGTACTCTATATTGCTTCTATCATCAGCTGTGAGCTTGACTCGTTTCGATGCAGTTGGTCCAGATCTCTTCAACGACAATGGGTCTCTGCGACTATCGTTTGGTTCTTGTTGGGATGGCATGTATCAAATCGGAATAGGGCCTGGTCTTAAAAACCATACCTCTGTATGCATATGCAATTGCTAAAGTTTTGATTCCTGCTCACTTTAGCTTGTCATTTGGTCACCTAGCTTCCGGGAACCAAAATTGCTGGTCACCGCAATCGGTCTGCTGAGGGACCCGTAGTATACAAACCTTCCGATCAGCCATATTACTATTGCTTCTTTACAGACGGGAAAACGCCTCTCATTGGGGTACGTATTCTACCTGGTCAACCTGCAATATGTATTGATTCCACTTCTGGCATATGCAAAGGAACCGCGCCCTCCCGTTGACGAAGTGTACAAAATCATCATGGGACATGGGAAAGATGTACAAGGACCTTTCTACGATAAATTGGGGAATGATCTCACTAAAAATACCACCGTCGGTACTATTCTTCTCGCATCGCACGGTGATGTTTTTGCACCAGGAGGTCTGTCAAAAACGTTTAGACTATCAATAGTCTGCTCATTTTCGGATCATAAAACACAGCTCCAAGTATCATTTCCGACCCCAATAGTGGACGAGATGTAATGGCGTACCGTTTTATTAACAAGAGCGACCCGCCCCATGGACCATCGTATCTAGGTACGTATATGCTCTTCCAAAGACGCCTTTGACTGAAGCCTTTGTGCAGGCATCAATTACCTTGATTTCTCATCGGGATGGCCTGTCGTAGTCGACTGAGACAGGGTAGAACAGAATGTTGACATTTCTCACTGAATCAGACTAAATGTATAAGAAGTACCTTGTTCTTTCTCAGAATGATTACTGGACAGAACCGTTCTGTTAAGATCCAGTAATAGCAATGGCTGCACGGGATTTTTCAATAAGTCTGCCATATTCTAAATACAGGTCAGACCAGGTGCTTGTTCACAGCTCGAATTAGGCGTCATAGCGGTGCAGCAACTGAAAGTAGATCTTCAGCGTCAACTTGGGCCTGTCATGAACTGAGCTTCAAAGCAAGCTATACTTCATCTTCATGCTACATGAGGTCTTCCATTTAAGAATTAGCTGGAATCATGATTAACGGGTCCTAGTGGATCGGGGATGCGGAATAGAATGACTACCTCATGCATTCCGACGTCGCAAATGACCAGACACCTAATGATTTCGATAGCCGAGCTTCATAGTTCTTTTTGGGCGGTACTGGCTGAAGTCTGGATTGAAGTCATCCAATCACAATGCCTTGACCAAACACTACCGAGTCATTCAGTGTAAATGCTGAGTTTCAGGGACAAAAAAGAAAAGTATCAATAATGCCTCTAGAGCATGAGGGACATTGAACGCATGATGAATGAAGCGCGTCATCATGCTGCATCAAAAGTTCAGGATCCATCATTCGCATTTTAGTCTGTTCATCTGCGAGCGGTGACGCACGACTCGTACCCAGTCACAGAATGTAGGTACTGACTGAACTTTTATTTTACCTACATGATTCTAAGTATTGAACGGCGTACTACGCCAGAATGCGGTGAATACTCTATAATCGCTCATTCACGACAGCAGTTATCCAAAGAAAATGATCAAGATATAATATCAAGTGTCCTTGCCGGTGGAGAAGCGTGCTGACTGCTTCCTTCAACAGTCGTTTGTGCTGTGCTTAATCCATGCACCTAGTTCAACTCCAAAGTTGATTGTTCCCGTCGATGTGATGTTGATATCGGAATGAATCATAGCACCGACAGGGACCCCATCGACCTCTGACATCCACTATGTCGAGCTTTCAAAGGTGGGTGAATATAAGAGCACGGATCTGCGAACCAATTTCTTCGGCTTGACCCCTCCCATTGTCCTCTTTTTCTTCATCAGGTGCTATTCACTGCCTTCAATATGACTTCCATTGCACTTGATTTTGATGACCTCCTCGGGCAAGTGACATTGGCTTCTCGCCGCATCATTCTTGGGGCTCGCAGCTAATCTTGGTCTTCTCAAAAGTACCCTATTGCTCGGTACCTGGGCGAGCTCGATGTTGTATGCGGTAATCTTGAAAGAAACTTGGTCCTATTTCAACAACTTTTCTCGAGACGGTTTCGGTCTGAAGCTCCTTGTTGCGGTTACTGTGTTATGCGACACCGTCGCCCTTGCTGGCAGTTATGCAACCGTATACTTGGTATAAATGGTTTTCCAAAGTCTTCTTTGGCTTCCCTCACGGTTCACTCTTAGTATACCATTTCTCATTGGGGCGACTTGAGCTACCTCACGAAACAATATTGGCCAGTCGTTTTATTTGCCGCATCGACTGGGGTGTCATCGGCCCTCGTTCAAGGCTTCCTCATAGTTAGATATTATTCCTTGAGTCATGACTGGCTCTGCACAATTGTTGTTCTTGTACTCATTGGTTTTGCGGTTAGTCAAGCTTTCAATTTTTTAATTCTTGCTGTTGAATACTCTTCCTACAGCTTGCTACCTGTGAAGCATCTGCAGTTATTTTTGCACTCTTCCCTGACTACACCGAGCGTTATAAGTCAAGGGTAACTGTTATTGCTTGGTTGTCATCGTCCACTGCTACAGGTAATTTCGTCCCCTTTATATTGATCCTGACTTGAGTTTTATGCTGTAATAGATATTATCATCTCGCTCGCTCTCATTTGGCAGCTGTATAACATGAAGACCTCGTTCTCGGGAACTAAAAGGTGCATTTCATCATCTCTCTATGTCTCGGTAGAATTTACACGTCTTTCAATAGTTTGATCAGACGATTGATTACTCAAACTATCCAGACGGGATCTGCTTCCTCTATCGTTGCGGTCTGCACCCTTATCGCTTTTTTGAAGAACGAAAATAGTAACGGTAAGTCTGAGTCACTAGTGTTCTCGTTCAAACAATGATATTGTCTCCTATTCGCATTCTCTCAGTGGAGGCTATGTTGGCTTTCGTACTTGGGAAGGTCTACGTTATTACCTTGCTCGCCAATATCAACATGAGAAAACAAGCTCCAAGTAAAGACGTCAATTTTACCAACGAGCACTTAATGAGAAAAACTGCCCCAATGAAATCCAGCATTTCTGCGGACTCGATCCGTCAGCTTTGTTCTTTTAAATTAGGAATCTTCTCATACTGACAGATTTCTTTTGTTATTTATTTCAGAGATACATCGTACTGTCGTTCGCATGAGCGACCAGTTCGACGTTGATTCCAGTCCCGCCAGTGTCACCAATGTTAATTCCAAATCTATCAAAGGCAGTGATTACATTTCAGCTGATGTTTAGATTCTATCATCGATCCAGTTCAACTTAGTGTGATTAACCACTTTGCATTTGTCTTTACTCTGGCGGGGTGTTTGATATCTCGCTTTAATTTTAGTATATGCAGTAAGTTACTTATTCTGGACATTTTCGGCGCGTTTTGGAACACCTTTTACACATTCACTTGGACTTATTTTGGACTTTATTGATGTAGCTAATGTAAATTGATTGTAAGATTCAACTTTATGTTAATGTATATACCTTCGTCAAAAGCAAGTTTGCATAAGCATCGCAGCCAGAGTCTGGTTAGTTCAGGGTGCCCGTGTACCAAGAACTGCGAATATTCTGGTGATTTTTTTTTACGAAAATTAATCGAGATTCGACGCTTCTGCAAAACGATCTCATAAGCATCGTGCTCTGTGCCATCTTTGCTTCGTTTCTTGATCAAAGAGATGCCAAAGGTAATAATGATCAGCGATAGTTGCTGCTCTCTTCGGCTCCAGCTATTAACGTTAGGGCAGCTTATGTTTCTCAATAAGTATGTAGGTAAGGCTTCGCTTGAATGCCTACTTTTGTGGCATAACGTACATATGCATAGTATGCTCAGGCTGTTCCGATCCCTAGGCCTATTGTAACTGATAAGCATCATATATAAAGATGCACAGCTTTTTTTGATAAGCTTGTCAATGTCAGTGTCATCCGATACATTGTCGTTCTCTGGCGTTTTGTTTCGTCCTTTCTTTTCTCTCTTCCCTCACTTCCTGCTTAATCCTTGGTGACCGAGATGTTCATCCGTCGTGTGTCCTTGTTCGAAACCCCAGGCATCGTCAGGCTCAATGCTGATCCTACTTCCTCGTCAGCCCCAAGCTCCTGTAAGGACATAGATAACTGTCGCACTTTACTTCAAATCGTCTGGAGCTGCGTGAGTGTGCTCATCGCTTGCACTTGGGTCTCGGTCCATCCAAACGTTCCCGGACCCGATGAAGGCTCTTGGAAAATATTCCAACGTAAAATAGGTCTGATGCTTATCGCTCTTATCGCACCAGAGCTTCTGGTATTGTGGGCAGCTCGACAATGGTTTGCCGCTCGGAAACTCTCAAAACGTACGCATGTTTATTCCGCAAATGTTTGCGACTTTATGACTCACAACTTTTTAACCTAGGCTATGAGGACCAAGGATGGACTATGTCTCATGCCTTTTTTGCCCTTATGGGAGGTTTTGCTCTTTACGAGGGAAGACAATTTCTCTCCGTTTTACGATTTATTCCTTCAAGTTCGTCGGATAGAAGGCGTATTCTGGAAAACTTTGGGGAGTCGGGGCGCTACCCTCTTAATCCTGTATCAACCCACGATGATGACGCCCATGTCCCGCTCTCTACAGGCTCTCTGGCCGACGACCTTCCAAAACAATCCACCGATAACCTCGAGGATCATCTCGCACCTGCTTCCAAGGATGCAGTTGATGATCACTCATTTGTCGCCCACTACAAATTTATAGGTAGAGTGTCAGAGCGTGAAGTTAAGGATCGGAGTCGCAGTGATGGTTTTGCAAAGCTCGTCGCACTTGGTCAGACGAGTTGGTTCGTTGTCCAACTATTTGCTAGATGGGCCGAGGACTTGCCCGTCACAGAGCTCGAGGTTATGACCCTTGCGTTTGCGGCAATGAATGTTCTGATGTATTTCTTCTGGTGGGACAAGCCCCAGGGAGTTGGATGTCATATTCGTGTCCAGAGGGGAAACAGAAATGAAGATGACATACACCCACCAGCTGCACCCATCAAGCAGAATAAAGGATGGCTAATTTCTTCATGGAACTGGCTTCAAGAAAATATCAATCACTTACTCCACAAAATCGATGAGTGGTGTTTAGACCACTTTAGTGAAAGCTTTACCGATGCCAATATTTTTGTCAAAATTGTCCTGGTAACAATCTGGATTATATTTTCGCCTTTTTTTGCTGTTACCAACGCAATCCTCATTGAAAGCGATGCTGAGGACCTGATCCGGGCCCTTCCGTCCGACAAAGTGTCGTCTTTTGAACGACCCGCCGGCTTGGAACCCAAGAATGCCATAGATAAATTTATCGCCTATGGTGCGGCAGTGATGTTTGGTGCCATTCATTGTGCTGCCTGGACATCTAAGTTCCCCAGCACTGCTGAAGAGATGCTGTGGAAAGTCTGCACATTGCTTGTAACAAGCGCACCGATATATCTGGCCTTTTGTAATATGATTACTCACTGGTCATATAACGTTGCAGACTCATGGTGGGGCAACATCCTTATCTTGGCCTATATAGCTGCTGTTCTCTTTTACATTTTTGCTCGCCTTTCGCTTCTAGTTCAGCCCTTTCTGGCACTGAGAGATCTACCTCCTGATGCATTTAAAGCTGTTCAATGGACAACATTTATGCCACACATTTAGGAAATTTGTATCAATATATGTTTGTTTTCTTTACTCTTTCTTTGTCAATACTTGATTGCTTAACAGAGTAATTACATGTGCTTAAACCCTTGGCTGAAATCTCAGCTTAAAACTATGCGCCACTCTTCCAGATAGTATACTCGACCAAATTCCTTATCCTCGTTGCCACAATGTGGTCGTGCCGACCAACCTGCTCATAGAACCCAGCTGATGGCGGTAGTCCTTTCGCCGGTTCTTCTTGACGGTTCGGATCTGTCAAAGATTCGACGCGCTTCATCGAGTTCCACGCGGGTGGAGTTCTAGTAACAATTTCTTGACCCTTTCATTCAAATTCCGTGAATAAGTATGATTTTACAGAGGAAGAAGAGGGTAGTACGGGGTCATGTTGGATGTAGGATGTGAAGGAGAAGGTAGGCGGAAGAGCCGGGGAAGGAAGAGTACGAAGAGGAAAGGAATAGAGTGGGGTTGTTAGGGAGGATTTGGAGTGGGGAAGAAGCTTCGGAGCCGATAAGGAGTTGATAAAAATTTAGTACTTACGAGTAGTACAAGGTACATACACCGGAAGAGAAGAATAGAGGAGGGACGATTTCTTGCCTACTAAAGTCTTATTCTGTGTAAGGAGATCCGACGCAGCCTCCAGTGTCTGATATTATGTTTAACTCTGCGACGACAGATTGATTTTCTACATACGAACTTCTTCTGTACCTTGCCCTTCGCCGCCTTCGGTTCCGAAAGACCGTCTACGCGTGCCCTTACGTCTATCTCTCGACCGTGAACCCACAGGATCTTACAAGGTCAAGGCTTCTCTTCCACAACAAGTCTATCTCCTGTTTCACTAAAGCCTTCTTTTATACATGAGAGTTGCCAAACCCCATACTTATATGTACATGATACTGGGGCGACGAATAAGTGTGTTTTAAATGTAAGGAAAATTTCTAACCTTGGCCGATGGAGTTCGGTGGATGCCGAACTCTCAGCATGAAAACCCCCATCTAGACACAAAGGCTAAGGGAGATCTCGAATGTCCCGGCACTGCCCAATACCTCAACTTTTGAAACGGACGCCGTTGTTACCAATATTGCGGAGGGCCATACCCTCGACACAAGAAGTATCCTTCACTACTTTCTTGCCGGCTTGCCTTGGGTTTGATGAAAATCACATCTTGAAAGCGTGGCTCCAGGACGGTACGCCGGAACGCATCCATTGTAGGATGCGCGAAATGCTTCAAAACCAAAACTCCACCTTTTGCTCTTCCAATATCCTCCGCCGACCTCAAATACTTCTCGACAAACTGAAATACAGCGTGAGCGACTTGCAGGTTGGCTTCAGAGTCGACGGCGGGGACACCGGTCATATTCGGTGCAATATCGGAGAGGACAATGTCGACTTTGGGAGGGTCTGGATTGGATAGACCGAGCTTGGGTGGAGAGGATCTGGAGTGCGAGAGCGAAGAAGAATGGGAGGGATTGTCGATGAGGGCGCGAATCATACCCTCCGTTTGCGGGTGTAGGAAATCAGCTTTGAGAATTGATACACCCGTTACGGAATCCATAGATAGTCTATCCACAGCAATGATTTTAACTTTGGGTTTGGAACCGGATGAAGACTCGAGGAACAGACGCTCGAGGTCGGCGTCAATATTGAGAGGGTCATAGAATTCGAGAGGCGAGGATGATGCGGACCTCGAGATGGATTTAGGCTTGGATTTTCTTTTACGCGTCCGCCTACGGTCCTCGAACAAATCCAAATCCGGCTCTTCCTCCTCTGACGCTTCTTCATCATTATCCCCCGCTGTTTCCTGTGCCTCCAATACCTTCGCCTGGCTCTGCTTTGGCTCATTAATCAACTGGCTGACAACCTGACTCCAACCTCCCGGCGCGGCACCCAAGTCAACAATAGCGCGTACGTCGGGCTTCGTCAGAAATTCGTCGAACTTTTCGTGCATTTCAACAAGTTTGAATGCCGAGCGCGAGCGAAAGGCCGACAACGACGAAGCACTGATGCTAGAACCATCTTTACTGTATCCCAGGCTTCCCAAGACACTGGTTTTAGAAGCAGAATTAACACCCTGAGACCGCTGTTTGACAAAAGGATCTTGAGATTGTCGTCGGAGCCATTCTGTGGAAGACTTTTTTGTCTTCGAGCCGTAGGAAGGTGATGATGGTCTGAATGCCAGACGCAAAGGCATAGAAAGGATTTACCAGTCGCCGCGCAGAGGAACGCGTAATGGATTGTGAGAAAATTGCTCCGTCGGCTCACGCGTGACCTTCCGGTGACCTTTGAATTGTCCTACTTTAGTTTCTTGGAGTTGTTTTGTTTCTGGAACGAAATCTCCCATTATACACTACCAAGGTCAGCAAAATGTGTTAAGAATAGGCAGTATCAGGCAGTAACTCAAACGACAATCACACCTTCAATTTCGAAATCATGACCGCTCAAGCGCTCATTGCTCAAAATTGAAGTCAAGAATCATTCGATACAGCCGGGTATCCAATTCTCTTCGATTTTATTTCTTATAAGAACAGGCAATAAATCAAACGACAATCACGTGCTCGATTCAGAAATCGCGACTGCTCAAAATTGAAGCCAAAATTCGTTCTACACCGCCGGGTATTTAATTCTCTTTAATCTGACTTCATTGAACAGAGCAGACATCCCACTGAACATCGCACGACGATAGCCTCAGTTCTACCACTGTCCCACATCCCACCAGAAGTTTCCATCTCCCTGGCGAAGCTTGCCTGTACTCGCCGTCAGCGGCAAATGCTTGTGAGTTAGTGAATCAGGCCAGTTGACGGTGACGGACTCTACAGGACCAGTAAGCTCGGGATCGCCGAAATCAAGGTACGAATGGAGACATTCATCCAGCCTCGCGCAGAGAGCCGACGTTATGGATGACCTGTTGAGCGAGTAATCTATATCCAGTTCGATGTGCAAATTTTGCACTCGCGGGCGCGCAGGGGCAGGCGTTAATCCGATAGAATCACTAACACCGTTGTAAAAACCGGGTCCGGGATATTCAGGACGTTTAATACCATCTTCGAGCAATTCGACCCGACTGAGCCCAAAGATCACTCTACACAGAGTTATAAGGCTGCTATAACGGGTGACAATGAGCTGCAAGGAGCTGAGAGATGGGAGGGGAAGACGACATTTGCGGTACGCCCACTTGTCGGGATGCGTGTCAGCTATCAGAATATAGGGTCAGTGCGCTATTGAAGACGAGCTAGAGACTGACCATCTTTATCGAAAACAGTTAGATGCCGAACATTGCAGAGATAAGAAGGCCGCCCGATGAAGAGAGGAAGCTGTGTGCTGTCTAGGGCAAGATACACGAGATTTGTGAACACAAGAAATCTGTTTTCAAACAGAATAACCTCCAAGTACCAATTTCGAGATACCTCTGACGAATCTCCAAGAAGCAATCGCGTCATCGCGACTTTTGTCTCTCCAGCCGCGGCTGAGTAAATTGAGTTACGGTATCGCAGCGTCAGGCGAAGACGCTCAAGAAGCTCTGGCGTACTCACAACCCCCATCATCTCTATGAAAGAAAGAAGGTTGAACCTGAACGTGATATTCCAGAGGCAAAGGGTTTCCAAAGACGACGTGAAACCCGCCAGACATTCAAACAAATCCAAGCCCTCGGACAATTGGGACTGCCAGGTCCCAATCCCGCTGGAGGGAAGATAAATGAATGCGTTCTTCAAGTAAATCCGTCGAACTCCAGCATTGAGTAAGAGCATTTTACGGAACGCCTCCACGAGCTTGGACCCGTTCATTGGGGGACCCCCAGGCTCGAAATACGCGCCCCATTCGAAACACAAAAAGTCAATTCCAGTGTCGACCCGGAGAACAGGATCGCATGGACTGGCTGAATAGGGTGAGTTTAGCAAAGGCATAGCTACCTTCCTTCTCCCAACCGGTCCACCGAATCTCGACCCAGCAGAGCTTCGGATGGTGTCGATTACAAAGCCCTTGATACAGCGTTTAATCTCCGGGGTGTCGAAAAGATGCTTGAAGGACTTTTCCATCGCCTCTTTTTGTTTCTCGAAATCTGTCTGGTCTTTGCAATAGAAATAGAATCGCGGGATCCTCAAGCAACGAAACAGATGTTTCCGAGCCTGAGGTAGCCATGATTTGGCGACGAGAGATAGGTTTTTGAGAGCAGGGAATGAATCGGAAGATTGGTCGATAAAGAGGTCGAAGATTTCCTGGGGAAAGCATTCAGAGCTTTCCATAGATGAGCTAAAGCGTTAAGGGACGAGTTTTATGACCATGAACGAACTGGCACTGGGAAGTCGATGGTGGCTAAAGGAAAGATTTCGGGCACGCTAGTCCCATCAAATCTGGTCGCGTGCTTTGACTAAATCCGGGTTCTTACAAAGTTACATTGAGATGCATACCGGCTACAGCTGCGTCTTCATATCTTAGGCTATCTTTACAAGTGTAGTCCCGTATTGACTTAATACCCAAACCCCTGCTTCGGCAGTCCATCAGGGAAAAATTGTTTGAACAAAGCTGGGTAGTGTCGTTCGGCCACGTCCGGATGACTCCTAGAAATGAAAATGAACGATTTATGATGGAAGAATATGTGAAGAATATGCAAGTACTCACCTAACCCGGCCCAGGAGCTGTACCATTCCCGAAGGCTGACTTTCAAATTCAGAGTAGTTGATGGCTGCGTACGTTGCAAAACAGCTCAACGAAAGCGAAGGTATAGAAAAGATCCACTCACAATCAGTTTCGGAAAGTTTCCCTCGCTCGTCACGAAGCCTCAGAATCTCCGGTGGAACTAAGAACGCGAGAACATTCAACCAATATAACAGCACATAATAACCAGGAAAGCCACACTTACACTCCAACTCGTACTTTGGATCCCGCACCCTTACATCAAGGGCAATGTTATGGAACAGCGGCACACTGTATCTTGGACTCGAGGAACCAACAGGCGGCGAGAGAACACGATGGGAGGTTGCGCGCGCGATTCCTTTGGTGGCAAATTCTAATGCTGTCAAACGAAGCACAGTAAGACGCCTCGTTCTCAAGCTAAATGAATAATTTGTTTACCTCGTCCAAAATTGATCTGTGGATATAAAGCACTGAACTTCGATAGGCGGGTGAATCGTAAATAGCTACTTACCACAAAAGTGCCTTGAATCGGGGGAGCATCAATCCAATCTCCCGACAAATTTTGAACTTGCAGTCCTGGATGAGGAGAGGCTTGGAGAAGCTATTGATACTCTTAGCCCCACGCAACCATACCCGACCACACAGAATATACTTACAATGGTTAAGAATCCGGCGTCATAATGAGGTCCGACGCCCTGATCCGATTCACTACGCTCAGTTGGTACAGGATATTGCACCACCTTTCCCCGATGCTGCATTCGATCGGGCGTGTCGTAGAATCGTGATAAACCGTCCGGTGGAAGCCCCAGCGCCTCCGCAATAAGAGTTATAAAATGTGTGCCGAGGGCTGCCACCTGGGAAAGGTAAGTTTTCATTGTATCTTGAAAACCAGGAATAAGGGCGTCGTCTGGGTACTGAAGATGGAAAATTAGGATAAACGAATGAAGATATCCTGAAGTCACGCACCTGAGAAGGTCCCCAAACGTTGTAGTAATCAGGATCCCCTGGCTTCCATCGGGATACATGGTCCGTA
This sequence comes from Collybiopsis luxurians FD-317 M1, assembly GCA_000827265.1. Taxonomy (NCBI): domain Eukaryota; kingdom Fungi; phylum Basidiomycota; class Agaricomycetes; order Agaricales; family Omphalotaceae; genus Collybiopsis; species Collybiopsis luxurians. The sequence goes on from KN834847.1 coordinate 13,321, forward strand.
CCAATATCAAACTGCTCTCGATAATCCGTCTTTCCTTTGGTAAGTTCCGCTCCTAGCTTTGAGTATCCAAGAAAGTGAGGCGAATTTGCCTTCTGAATCCTGTCTTTTTCTTCCTGAGGAAGAGCGAACAACTTTGGAATGTAGATCTTGAGCCTTTCAATGAGTTCTTCGTCCACTACAGAATTCGTATTTGATAGATATAGAAATCCAACATTGATGAGAGCGTTTCGCAGCTGCTGGACGAAGTGTGGCTTTGTCGTACTCGAAAGAGCAAGTGAGTAGTCAAGTAAGGGAATCTCTGAGAAATCTGGACCAGTCATAACTATATCCTTCCTCAGCTTCACTATCGATGCGTTTGGTACGAGAAGAAGCTGGCGTATGAGAATTATGTGATATGACGCGATCCTGGCCTACATTCGTGAGATTTTTATTTAATTCTTTATGATTTCAAGGCGCTGGACAGGCCAAAGATAGGCTAGGCTTTATTAGACGGTTCTTGATTGTACGCGACATGGCAGAGAATGGTCAAAAATAAGCGCTTTGACCTGATCGATATGGGCGCCAATGGAAACGAGGGCAGCTTGCGCTGATCTCGCGCATAAACAGAGACATGCGCTCTAGAATCAGGAATCTTGGGAAGAGTAGGTACGTTTTCAGACATCCCCATATTGAGGACTTATGCAAACTCAGCCTATCAGGAAGCCGTACAGTATACCGTCCCGTATTAAACAAATTTTGCTCGTACACGGTACGCTGCGGATCCGTACCTGCTCATGCTGATTGAATCTATTGCCAGATAAATAACACATACGAGAAAGAGCAAGAAAACTTAGGGCTTCCTCGCGTAAAACGTATAGATGTATACATAGGCCTCGTCTGAGTGGGTGATCCATTCTAGCTCAGACCCCCGCACGAGTTCCTCGTACTCCTGTTCTGTTCTAACAATTCCGTAACCACCTGCATTCATTATAGTGCGCTTCAATGCTCTGAAAAAACTACCACGCTCTTCAATCGGGAATCCTTTCTCTCCCGATTGTCCTATACAGCCTTGACGACCCTCAGACTGAACATCGACGAAACCAGCTCCCTCTAAAAGAGAAGGAATATAAGCTGCAACGTCCAGAGAGTACCCCTTATCTGCCATCATTGTCAGGACCAAGGATTGCATCTTCTTTGAGAATGGGCCGACATCCAATTGATAACTTTTGAGCTGGACTTCCGCAATTTCAATCCATCCTCCCGGTGAAAGGACTCTGAATAACTCGCTGATAACTTTGGGCCAGACCGAGCGATCAATTGATGTCACCAAAAGTCGCTGGTGGACATATGAAAATCTCGAATTCCACTCTGCTGGCAGATCCGTCACGGAGTGGAGGGAAAAATGGATATTCGAAGGATGTTTCTGGGTAAACTGCTTATCCGAGATATCGACGCATTCCATGTCCAATGTGATACCCTTCTTTTCGTTCTCTTCAAGGAACTCGAGTGCCCATATGCCTAGATCGCCGAGTTCAGCTGACAGAATGGGTACGAGGATGAAAGAACTGGACCAGTTCCTGCCGCGCTCTCAAGAACACGATCTCCTGATTTCAACTGCAACGGTGCCAACGAAAGTTTATTCCCAAATAGTTTGACATAAACGTAGTGCTGTGAATTGAGCCTTCATACGTATAGTCAGCCGGAGTCTCCTCTTGATGAGGATTGTGAACCCACCTTGCCGTCTCAGTCTCATCAGCAGGAAGAAGATACTGCTCTGAAACATAATATCTTTGTTGCTTATGCCCATCCATAGTCCATCTGAGAGCGAGGTCGTTACTAAAGCCTTGCCTTACTATAGAGCAGTTTTTATCAGGATCATCTCTCACGTTGATCCGAACTGCCATTCTATCCCGCGCTGGGAAGGAAAGAGGTTTGTTACTCGTCCGCGGGACTCGTATGGATCACAGGCCGCCGTCGGCAACACTTTACTTGCAAGTTCGGAAACACATTGTTCCTATGTACAGCGAGACTCTCGAAGATCAGTACTGATACTTGATGTATGTATTAGTTAGTGTATGGGTTCCGAGAATAGGAGCCCTCTGACATAGGCAAATGCGCTGTGATTTCCGATAACTTCCGACTTTGGACACAATCTCTATTAAGTAGATCGGAGAGCAACTAGATATATCTGTACCAAGAATATACAAGTTGATCCCAATAAAAAGCTTATTCACAAAGTATAATAACGTGCGTAAGAGAGGTCAAATAGCGTGTAGCGGAAATCTTTCTTCCGTGATATTCCGTTCTCATATTAATGGGCGAAAAGTTGCTGGGAATGGTGATCTTACCGAAGATTAGCGTAGCCTGGGGATTCCTTTATAACATTGCCTGTCAAGCAAGTACTTACTATACAATTCCAGTTGCCAGTAGTCATGGCAGAGCACGCTCAACAAAGATACTACGCTTCGAAGCAGTATCTCCTTCCTGCTGATGGGACTGAGACGGCGAGGTTAGTTCTCATTTCTCACAGGGTGAAAAGATTATATTAAATAGAGCGATGAAGATTGAATTTACAGCACCGCATCATACTTCAAACATTCGAGAATCAGCTTTCACTGGCACCACTGAACTTGGAAAATGGGGATCGTATCCTTGAGAGTGCCGCAGGAACCGGTAAGCATTTTTTCGCTTACCTCTGCCCTTCCAAAAAACCTACTAAAGTTCCAAATCTGCCTAAGGCATCTGGGCACTCGAATTCTTGGAAGAGAACAAGAAAAAGGGTATCATGCTCGAAATGGACTGCATTGATATCTCTGATAAACAATTCACCCCAAACTACCCCTCCAACCTCAACTTCTCCCTGCACTCGGTGACCGACCTGCCGGCGGAGTGGAGCTCAACATTTTTGTATGCCCATCAAAGGCTTTTGATAGCAGCGATGAACGACACTCTCTGGCGCAAAGCCATTAGTGAGTTCTTTAGAGTGCTTGTGCCTGGGGGCTGGGTGGAGCTAGTGGAAATTGAAGCAAAGGATGGTCACTGGGACGTCGGTCCATCTTCGACAAAGGTGCAATCTATCTTGTCCCGCTTGTATGGGAGCAAGGGAGTCGTCGGTGATCTGGGCACATATCTCCCTACTCTTTTGAAGGAAGCCGGTTTCGTGGATGTTCGGTGTGAGGAACGACGCACGCCGGTGGGACCATCAGGATTTCCCGGTGATGAATGGGGAAAGTTTTGGAAGGGATTGAAAAGAGATGTAGCCGATGGAGGTGGTTATGGTTTTGTCAACTCGGGAGAAGAGTACGAGCAGCTCGTGGATGAAGCCGTGAGCGAATGGAATACCAAACCTGGCGAGGCATTCAATACTTATTACACAATTTTGGGGCGGAAGCCTTGAAACTTGTGTTCAATGCTAACTGGAAAATTGACCATCCAGTTGCTACACACCGTGTTAGTCATTATGAAATGAAGTTGTTTAGTTCTTGTCTGGCAGCATTTAACAATGCTCTAAGCTTTACTTTCAAGTTGAAGGGAAAAAAGCAATGAAGATCAGAAGTGCCATCAAATTATTCCACTCTGTAAATCCGAATATACTCAGAATTTTGTACAAAACTATCCTCATTAGAATAATCACTGATTTTTACTTTTGTAAATGGATCCTAATTTAAAATAATTATAAACCTTATAAAGAAGCTCTGTAAACTTGTTCAGAGCATATTTCTGCCCTCAGACAGAACTTGTCGCATTTCAAAGCTCTCCCTTGGTTCTGCAGATAATTGTAAAATGTATAGAAATGTGTAGAGAATGTTTGGAGCCTGGAATAGTAATGGTTGTACCAGGGCATCCTTAAGCAATATTCTTGGTCTAGTTTCTGTTTGTTATCAGAAAAAGATCGTCCAAATATATACCAATCATCTCATGGGAGACATTCATTTTGAGCCAAGGACAACAGCCCCGAAGGTCCCCATGTACATGGGGATGCTCCGGAACGGTTTACAACAAATATACTAGAGTCCATATACGGCTGTCCACATTCGCAGGAAAGTCCATATACTTAACATAGTAAGGTGAAGAAAGTCCAATAAAACAAACGCTGAAAACGAAGTCCATCATAGAGAAACGAAATATAACATCATTCGCTTCAGTTGTGACAGGCTGCCAGGCAAAGGCAAGGTGGGAAGGGATGGGTAGCCTAAAAAGCCACTGGGAGACGGAGGAGAAAGCCTAATGAGTACGAACATACAAAATGTTGCAAAAATCACATTTGGCAAGACATGTGGAAAAGCAATCAAGATTCTGTCTTACCAGGCCAGATATAACAAAATCAATAAGCTCCATATCTCATAGCACTGATATAGTACCACCGCTTCCGACCTTTGCACAGGTGAGCCGTGCTCCCGCATCTCCCTTGGACCCGCAGCTTCAGTTGGAGATGCTCGGGTGGCGCGACCAGTGCTGTACGCATGCTTCCTGGAATGATTAGCCTCCGCTTAGCAATCGAAGTGTAAGTCTGATTTAAGTAATATACTCACCAACAACAGGAAGGCAAAACACGAGAAAGGAAGTCAAAAAACAAATAAAATAATAATAAGAATTTAAAAAAAACGGATACAGCTAACGCAGGCGGCAGGACTTGAACTGATTTTGACATATAAGTATTCAGTGGTAATTGCGTCCAATCGCACTACCATCTCGCCTGCCAGCCATCATGCCTCTACGTACTCTGTGCGCATTGAGCAGGCCCAAATCAAGTGACCTGAGTAACGACCATGAGATAGTAAGCAGTGAAGGTCAGGCTTTAGAGCTTCAGCTCTAGCCAGGGGACAGGAGTGCCCCCAAGTGCACCGCTATCCGACCAAGTTCCAGATCCCAGACTCACCACGAAGACGAGAGCGGCACTCATCCCGAATGCCAAAATGCAAGGTATCATGATGGACATCTGTAGTACAATAGCTGCCAGCGTAGTGCGTAACCTCTTCCTTATCAGCCCACCCATCTCATTGTAGGCAGAGTGTTTCCACCCGTCAATTGAAAACAGAAGTGAGGCAAAGTCAAAAAGAAAAAAGAAAAAAAAAAAATTGGCGAACATGTGTTTCATGACCACCGCAGGACTCGAACCTGCAACCTTTTGGTAACACTCAGCAATCGAAGCCAAACGCGCTACCATTGCGCCAGGTAGCCATGTTAACGTTATAATATTGAATAATGTTTACTGTTGTATAGCGAATATAATACGGGTGAATTCTCATTGAGCGTCAGTACTACCCCAAGTGCTATACTATTTCAACCACAGTGTCGTCCAGTAGAAGATAACATGGACCACCTCCGAGTCCTCATCCTCAATCTCACCGATCTTATCCACCCATCCCCCAATCAACCAACTCCTCGTATCCACCTCCCTCAACTCCACCTCACTCAACTCACTGACCAACCGACAAAACCAACCCAAACGAAATCAAATCAAACCAAACCAAAAATAAACAAAAATAAAAACACAAAAATTTTATTTCTTCAATTCTCTCAAAACTTCAGCGTAAATAGTAAAGACAGGAACCCAAGTGAAACATGGATCATGGACAAGGACGAACGCGATCGACGAACGGACTGATACGGACACGGATTCAGATACGGATACGGATAGGGAAATATATATATATATTCTCTCTAATGCGGAACGAGCCGGACGGGGACGGGGACGGGGCGGGGGCGTAAACGGTACGGTATGTAGTAAGTAAGACGTGAAACGTAGAAGGGATGGTATTGGTATTCGGTACTTGGTACTGGTAAATGAACGAGTCGTTGGAGGACGAGGACGAGAACGGAGTGAGGGAAGGGAAGGTAAAGTGCGCGGGAGTGCGGGAGCGTGGGAAAAGAGAGGGCGGGAAAGCGGGAAGGCGGGAAAAAGAGGGAAGGACGGAAGGAGAGTTGAGGGTTGCGGGTTGGGAGAGCGGACGTCGTACGATAGGAGATAATGGGGATAGATGACGATAAACATGGCGGGGATAAGGAAATTGATCTTTGGACGCGCAGAAGGCAGCGATCCGAGAGAAGGGGGGGAGAAGTGGGGGGGAGAGGAAGAGGAAAAAAGGGAGGCGAGACAACGACATCGATCATGAGCCAGAGAAAGCATGAGCAGGGGCATGAGTAGGGGATGGAGACAAACGCATAGATATATACATGCGAAAGTAGCACACAGATGCAGGTGCAGGCGTCGGGGTTAAAGAGGCAATAGCGTACCGCGGAGGGGGTTAGGGTATATCAAGCAGAGCGTAGCAGCATCAAGTAATAAGCGTAGGGTGGTGATACAGAATAAACACAGAGAAATGAGACATGAGAGACGAGAGGAGGCGAAACACAAAAGAATCATGAAAGCGAGCCAGAGGGGAACAACATAAACGAAACGAGCGGTTTTCCGACGACAACCATCTACATCATCATCGAAAACGCAGCTCCGTTCCCTCCGACACTTCCACCTCCCCCCATCATCCCATGGCCACCACCCATGCCGACACCGACGGCCATTGCCTGCGGCATGCGACCGCCAGGACCTGGAGCCCACTTGGCTTGAGGGTCCATATCGGGAATGTAAGGGTTCTGCGGATACGGGACATTGCCCATGCCATTGTACATCATCCCCATAGCCGGGTTCTCTACGACCATACCCCCTCCTGGCGAAGCCACCATCGGACCTGGGGCTGGTGGTGCCGCACCACGACGCATCATCATCTGCTGTTGTTGTTGCTGTTGTTGCTGCTGCTGTTGCTGTTGCTCCATCGCCGCTGCCGCTGCCGCCGACATATCATACCCATGACCCGAAGTCGGTCTCGGAGGTATAGGGAACGTATACCCCTCCGAACTAGGATGATCAACATACCCATTCCCCATTCCCATCCCATCCTCATCCCCAGCATACCCATACTCCCCGTCCTCCTCATCCATCATATTCGGCATCGGCAAAATCTCAAGCTCCCCACTAAGAATCGTACTGAACCCATCGCCCCGCACAGGTTCTTGCACCCTAGGAATACCCGCTCGATCTCTCCATTCATTGAGCTCGCGACGGAGTGCGTCTTTTGTTGGAAAAACGTTACGACATGAGCAAAATGATCCTCGGTACAAGAGGGGAAAAAAGGACATTACCGGATTCGAGCTTGAGGAGACGTAGTTCTCGTGAGGCGAGCTGACGATGGCGTCTAGATGCGTGGACATGTGCGATGGAGGAGTTGACGATGGCTGATTTGGAAGGACGGCGGATTTGGGAGAGGTTTGGGAGGAGAGCGGCGAGGTCCTGTGAGTGAATGTATATATGAGTGATATGGATCTTGTATGAAACTCTCTATATGAACGTACCAAGAACCTTCCATTTAAAGTCTCCCTACGTGCTCGTTCGACGGCATTATGAGTCGCACGACGTTCGGCTGTATTTGCTCGACGGATCGATTTGCGTTTGTTGTTGTTGTTGCCGTTGCCATTGGATGACGATGACGGTGATGATGAAGACGATGAGGCTGATGAATTGAAGTTGGGTATGGCTGTTGGTGATTCTGCGAGGGCAGAACCGTCTGGAGCAAAGGAGGGAGAGATGGGGGTTTGGATTTGAGATGAATCGTCTGAAGCTGGAGAGCCTCGTCCGGAAGGAGAAGGAATGGTGATTCCAAGAGTCATAGTTGTTTCTTTTTTTTTTGTTTTGAGGTAGAAAGACCGGTGATTGTTCGCGAGCTGAGCTCAAGCGTGTCGAGGAAGAGGCGGATGGGGTTGAAGCCGGGCAAGGGTCGCGAGACTTGTACCGCAGAGATTAGATTCCAAATTATCTGAATCTAAGAAATCCAGACTTACTACCAAGCGGGATCCTTGTTGACGGCGAGGACTAATCGGAGATGGAGGATGGAAAGGAAAAGGGGGGGAAGGAAAGAGGAACCGGTGTTCTAAACAAAGTAAGCGGGATTTGGGGGGAGGGCAGTAATTGTTATCTGGGTAATTATATTCGACAGCCTGTGAATATTCTCAATCTTCAGCCGCCTGATTGCCGATGAGAGAAATTATCTCGTTCCGCCAACCAAAATCACAGAACCCGCCTCCCCTCTACCCCTTCCAATTTCTATCTCGAACACCACGAATCACAGCCCACTTGCGTAAATTTTACAACGAGCAACATTAGAAGCAACGCAACCTTTACAAAAATTTTTTCGCAAGAACCCGGACGGAACAACGTCGGTGCCTCTTCTGTGAAAACTCGTCCCAAGTAAAAAAAAAATTTCTCATTCGTCTCTTACCCTGCAAGCCTATTTCCAACCTCTCCCCGAGTCTTCTTTCAAACCGCGTCGGAAGCCAGCGGAAAAGCGCACCGTTACAACCGCTTCAATCCCGGGGTCCGATTCACGTTCGGATTTGCTGTAATTTCCTCCGAGCGGATGCTTTATCAAGTCTTGACTCCTACTTCAACTCGATTGTATGCGTGCTGGATACCTCTGATCAAAACACGCTCTACTCAACGTACAACCATGCATGTAGTTTTTTTCAAACGACTCTCTCTGAAACGCCCGCCCGAGGGGTACAGTAATCACAATCTCAAAGGTCTGCGTACTTCCTAATATAGACTCACTCGTCCTACCTCCCAGTTTATCCGAACCCATTCAACCGCCGGTTTAACGATCTCTATCCTCCGAAGGACAGGACGATCATCCCCGACACAGGTTTCCTCTCCGTTTTCTTTAACAGTAAAACATCTTATTCATAGTATCCATTCAACCCATTTTCGTCCGAGGACTTTCTCACTCGACTCAGCCTACGTAGATCTATCCAGTGTCGACCCAATAAGAAAGGTACAGCCCTTAGCGTAACCCTAGTGCAACCCTCTGTCAACACTCTATACAACCGTCAACACCACGACCCAACCGCCAACAGCCAACATCAGTTCTCTCAACGAAATCCATTCACAGTGCTTACTTAAACAAGACCTTCCTTTCCAATGTAACAAAAAACCCCTCCAATTCAATTCCACCCCTCCCATCATCATCATCATCACCATCATCAACCGCCAACAACAACATCTATATATCTCGACTGTTCGAGTCCCAATATAGTTATATAACTACGATGGCGCGGTCCCGAAAGGTATCCATCGACGTATAAGGAATCAGGATTATGATGAAGGGCATCCGGCGTTGCATCTTCCGGTTGACCCTACGTAAGTTACAGACGTACGTACGTACGTACATACGTTCGATAGATGCAGATTGAGATGGCGCAGATTGCAGATGTGAAACGGAAGAAGATGGTTGACATAGTCAACGTACGCGAGTGAAATACAAGCTGAACTAACAACGTCTCCATCCATCCCTTCCTCACTCTCCACGCCTTCATACCTTGTTCCCGCTCCGCTAGTCCCAAACCCCCACCCTTCCCGATCACCGTCACCGACCCTTCCTCCTAGTACTATTTAAAAGACAACCAGCCAAAAAAAATCAAACCTCGTAATCGAAGCCCACGGTAACAGTCATACTCATATCCATACTGTCGGTACTTCATCGGAACCTATAACCCAACTTCAAGTTGCACTGAGTCGTAGTCCGAGCCTTCGCGAAACCTCCAAACTCAAAATACCCAATAATCCAAAGTTATATTTACTGAAACGACTATGTATACAGGTACAAAACCTTTGAAATACATACATTCCTTCCGCCTTCTTCTTCCGCGGAGCTCTTGGCACCCTCGGATCTGCGAACTTATTTGCAAGTTGATTGAAAGACAGTCCTGTCCCCGACTCCCCGACTCCCATGTATTGTATGTACTGTATGTGTATATACATACATATTGAACTTTTGAAGTTGCATGTCACTACTTGATCGCCTCAACCTCAACTTCCCCAAGTTGTTCGAACATCGGACGAACGAACGTCGCGGCCGAACGTCCAGTGTCTAATTTTTAGTCTAGTCCAATCATGAAATCTCCATTGAAAGCTCTTTTCTCGACAAGTTCTTCGAATCTGACTTCAAATCTGATCCAATGCTTCAGCCTCTTCTGATACCACGCATATACTAGTACCAGTGCCCGCACCCACAGAGTAAGTATATATGATAATGTATAATATAAGTATGTAAATACCTGTCTTATATTTTCCTTCATCATCGACGCATCATCCTCCAGGGTATACTTACTTAGAGTAAGTACACAGACACAGCTTCCAGCTCAAAGACTGATACCGTTCGCCCGGCGCTACCGCCTTTACTATCATAGTAGTCAAGTATATATAATTTCCTGTTATAGCAAGTACAAACTCTACCCCCTACACGACCGCGATGTAAAAGTATAGTAAGTACGGCAGAGTCCTGGGACCACGAAATCAGTATCAGTATTCCATGATCATCGACGATCATCAGCTGGATTTATGGGGATTCCACAGTTGATTCTGATAGACAGATTAGACGATGTACACGGTATTTATTGGCAGCGTAAAGGCAGCGTGCATTGAGTTTTTTTTTTAAACCCAGTACTTACGATAATCATTACTCTTGTTTACTTGCTTATTTTAACACCGATAGAGAAGGTATTTCCTACTCATTCAGTAGCTTCGTCAGTGGTCCCTGGTTAACCTGGTTAAATACTTTAAATGTTACATGATACCGTCATGCCCGAATACCCTGCGAGTACCAGTATATCACGTACCTGAGGCTATTTCTACTCAGAAAGATACGTACATTAGAAAATTCGACTCTTCGACTCGGAGATTTCTAAACGGTAATCCTAAAATGCAATGTACCCGAATTACTTCAAAATTTGTTTCTCATAAAGACACACGACTAAGCCTAACGGACTAACAGCCCGCAACTCGTCGGGCCTCTGGTTCCTTTCCTTTCTTGTGTTCACCCACCCATGCACTGCTTGCTCTTGCATGCGCAGCAGCACAGCTCTAGTACTCGACCCACCATCCGATCCTCGTTCACCTAGTCAAATGCCCAAGTTCCACCTTGACATCCTGCGTACATGGGGTCAGCTTATTCTCTTGATTCTTGATTCTCGATTCTCGGAATACGCTCTTAGCCCTTAGCTCTTAGCTCAAGGATGGGCCCTTGGTGGGTGCCATCTGAGTGATCTCAAATTTCAACCGCAATCAAACAAACCGCCAATAGTGATACTTATCATGTTCAAGTTTAGCAAGTAACCTCATTCGAGTTCGAGGGCCGAGGCAGGAGTCTATGTAAATCAGACAGAATTCAGAGTCGAGCAGCCTAGCAGGTAGTACCGTACCGTCCGATCATCATCCAGGTCACGGTGGACCTGGGATCTGGCTTGAGTCCTGACCTCCAGTGCCGACTCACTAGCTTCTAGTTCTGGTTCTGGTTCTGAATGAATTTTCTTTTCTCCCGCGTGTAGCCGCATGCATCAAAATTTAGTCCTACCGCTCGCGACGCAACGTTCAACTTGCAACTTTAAAGTCGCCCACCTCGATCAAGAATCGAGATCTCCATCGGAAGGTCGTGGACTATGGGTGGTACGAAACAGTCACCAGACTCGCAACTAAAATATCGAGGTCCGAGCTCTGTATCTGCTTTGCATTCCGCTCATCTCGCTCTATACAACTGGAAGTATCGAGTAACCACTGGCACTGGCAACTACGAGGTCGTCGGAGGCTAGATGAAGGGCAAGTAGCTATGCCTCTAGCGGATAGAGAAATAAATAATAACGGTAGCAACCGCTGCCAGTACGATCTGCCATAGTCACGTACTCGGAGCAATCGAAACCACTTACCTCAAGTTTCGCAACTTACGGTTGACAGCCTGGCATGAACTGCCCACCAAGTCAGCAGAATCTTCCATCCAACTCCAAGGCGCGAATCCGAGCGGACTGGAACTGCGGGTGGGGCTCAGAATCGTTTATCAGTGACATTACTGCGCTCGAGTTACTATGTACAATGTACATGAGTTTTTTCTCTATCTAGTACTTACGAATGGCCGCCGATATGTGTACGTGAACCTGATTTCCCTCCCTCCGAATCGACGCCGATCTGAGCTGCTATAATTAAAACCACTCACTACATTCGACCTCGATAACCGTTCAATGAACCATTTCGACCTAGTTACTGTCTAGCATCCCGTTCTCAAGCATATGGACAGATGATACTCCGCCACCGCGCCCGCCTCGAACTTGACCGGATCTCAGTTGCTCATCCCGGGTAAGCGCTTACCAAATTGCCTCACCAGTTGGCAGTGATTCTGAATCCATATGGTTATTTCAAAAGATTGACAGGAAACATCAAGATTGAGATGTGCAAATGCATTCAAATGAGACACCACTGCCTCAGGTACCAATGTACATTGTACATATATATTCGTACATAGATTGGCTACATATGTCCGACCACTCCGAGTTTAAGAGAGTTGAAGATAGATTTGAGCGGAATGACACAGTAAATTCAACCTTGCGGAGCTCGTACTACATGACAAGCAGTAAATATTTGGTTGATTTCGTTCTCTACCCACGTACTGACATACTTTACAAAGCGCAACTTACACATGATATTCGCCAATCATGTAACAACTAGTTACTGTATCATGGAACGCGGTCGCTTCGGGTACCAGGTTGACCTAGCTGATCCGAGTCGAGTCTCAAAGGCTATTTCCGAAAACCTGATGCTACTTCGGTACATAAGCATGCATGTGTCGACATTATATGCAGATCAGTTTGAAGAAGTTTAAGAAAACAAAGTTTGAAAGTCTGAGATAGATATCATGATGGGATACACATGGGATGCACATGGTCCTGCTGCGCTGTACTGCTTCCTTCAAGCTGGCAGACTTTGACTGGGTGCTCTGCCGTTATTTTTCTGAGAAATCCTGAGAATTAACATTGAAGACTGCCACAGAGAAACTCCACACTGGAGTTTCATCCAAGTTTCATCAGGATCTGGTCCAGTTCTCGGCTCTGTCAACATTTGATGACAGATGCCGGATGCCCTTTCGGTCCTCTCAGTGCAGATTAGTAGATTACTGCTAGACTAAGTGGGTTAAATCCTTGGCAGAAGAACAGCATATAGCTGTTAATTTTTTAAATCCCTTTTTCTAATTCTAGAACAGAAATTGTGATATAATAATCTGTTCAATTATAAAGAACAGGATCTCCAGATTTGCATCTGTTTCAAAAGCAATAATTACTATCACATATATTCCCTCAGAGTAAGAAGAAAGATTCAAACCAATGACTACACCTGCCAGTATTACCACCACCAGCTATCCCACCAAAGATCTCCTTGTCCCTGACGAAGTCTGCCAGTACTCGTCGTCAATGGCCAAGCTTTAACAAAGTCCGACTCTAGTTGATTAACAGTGATCCACCGGAGCGGCCCTCCTCCAAACCCAGCGTCACCAACATCGAGATATGATCGCAAGATCGCATCCGTCTTCGAGGCAATGTGTATATCTGGGGCAAACAATGACCCTGGTTTCAGAGAGAGATCAAACTCAAGATGCAAGCTTTTCGGTCGAGCATATGTAAAATCGGAGAGAGATGCCTGGGTGCTGATGCCAAGATAGTATGCATTGCCAGGGAAGTCCTCGCTGAACGGAAATTCTTGATCAGAGGAGTTGGCAGTTGGACCCAATATGACCCTGCATAAAACAGGTAGATTCTCATAGTGGCATATGACAAGTTGTAGGCAAAGGAGAGATGGAAGGGCCAAGTAAGCTCTGTTGTATGCCCACATACCTAGACCATTCTTCCCTTCGACTTCAATTAAAACCATAAGGAGGCTATCAAATTTGTAGTAGTAGGAAATACTCACACTTTTGGTCAAAAAGAGTTATATGCTTGATGTTATGAAGGAATGATTTTCCAACAAAGACAGGAATGTACATGCAGTCAATTGCAAGATATTCAAGATTTTTGTATGATAAGAATCTGTTCTCGAAAAGTAGAATCTCTATCACCATGTTGTAAGGAAGGTGCCGATCACTGTCCCGAAGAAGAAATCGCCTCAGTTCCAGTTTTCTCCCATTTGTATCAAGTGCCTCAATACATCCAGTGGGCCTGCTCAGCGCCGCACGGAGGACAGGGAGATCAGAGACCTTGTTGATCAACATTCGTGGATCAAATGAGTATTTGCATTCCAAATTCCAGATGCAGAGTGTATGTAATGAAGGGGCGTAAGCGGTGAAGCATTCGAATGGGTCAAGGGTAGGTGCTTCAAGACGTATCGGATGGTCTTCATGCGGAACATATACGTCGATATTCTCCAAGGCAAGTCGTTGGATTCCCGACCGGCTACTCCGCAATAGGTTTGTGAGGGTTGTAATGGCATTGAAATCACAGGATTTAAAGTGGCAATCCAAGAAAGTAAAGTCGAACTCTGTCAGCCTCAGCTTTCCAGGATGACGCGTCTCCGTTAGCGGCGCTGATATTATCTGTCGTAGTGGTCCACTGAATTTGCTTGCGACACTCCAGGAGAAAGGTGTAATGAGGAAGCCCTTGACGCAGCATGCGATCCCTAGAGTGCGAACAAGATGCTCGAATGAATCCTCCATTATTGCGTAGCGTTCGGGATCTTCATTGAAAATTAAGGGCGATATTCGAAAGCGTCGGAAGAGATATTTTCTGGCATGAGAGAGCCATGACTTGGAGACCAGCGACACAATTTTGAGATCAGTCGATGAGTCGGAGGACTGATCAATAAACTGATAGTAGATCTCTTGGGGAAACCGCTCCGTATGCTGCATGTAAGAATCGATGATATGAACGAACGTCGCGGCGATTTGAGGATCCGCCATCAACGTTCACGTGCCGGAGATCCCACGCTATTTCGACGCATCGACGGCCCGTCGGCCGTCCAACGGATTTTCTTTTTTTTCACGGGGATTTTCAGCAGAGTACCACATACTCTCCAAAAGTTGACTTGGATATCGGATTATCGTGACGCTCTTCATTTTCCACGAGGCACGGGCTAGTTGAAGTCGTAGTAAGGCCCTTCAGAAGTTCGAAAGCTTTGTAATCGATATGCAGAGAGGTATAAGCTGACGTATTCGATGGCTCGCTGCTAACTTAGTAACTGGTTTGACCAATCTTTCTCCAATAAGCAGGAGACAATTGGAAAAGAAGACTAGTAAGTCAATTGTTTTGGCAAACTGCCTAATACAGGGAGGCAAATTGGTTCGGGTGATCCAACATTAAGGACCGACAAGCCACAATGAAACCGTTCGACCATATATACAGCCGTTGTCGCACTTTCCTCCTTGCTCAACCTGTAGAGAACTCGCGATTTAACGGACTTCAGCCCACCCCGCATTAGTATGCCGACTATTACCATCCAAATCTCCCTGATTCCCGGGGGACTCCGGCCTGCTGGACTCACGGATTATTCTTCTGGTGCCGATAAGTCGTATCCTATCTACGACGTAGTCATCGATGAGCAGCTGGGCCCAATAATCAATGCGAATTTCGCTGGTTTCCAGAATGAATCATCTGCGCTCCCATGGATTCGCCTTCGTATCAATCAACACACTGTTGGCACAAACGGCGATTGCAGATGAACATTGGGTAGTACCTTCGCTGCAGGAGTTTAGCTCTCGAGCTTCTGCTTTACTGTCCAACGATTTAGAGGTCTGGAAAAGCCATTCATTTCGTCCGCTAGTGGAGTTTCGGCAGTCATTGATCACACCACCTGCGGAGGACGAGGAGAACGGAGTCGACTACAGTGGGGAATTCCGCATCGCACTCCCTGATAATACAGGCTCGGAGGTAGGAATTGACCAAAGAGTCATCAGAACGGTGCAGACGGCACTCGGAATACTGACGTCTCATATGGATTTGGAGTCACTGAAGATGTCATAGACCGAGAATACTCTAATAACTACTAATTAGCAGATTTACTTTAATACATGGATAGTCGAGAACTATGTTTATCCTGTCGGATTCTACTTGGATCAATTGCTAAGACACAAGGTCAATGATAGCCATTCTTTTTGTCTGGAGGAACTTAGTGAGCCATGGCCAGCATTAAGAGCCAAAATTCATGAAGGTTTACCATCAGATCGTGAACGTCGTGAACTGGAATGTTCGCCTGAGCGAGAGGAATGGCCTGCTTGGACAGTCAGCACATATCAATAAGCGGACCAACTGAACAGAACTTCCCATGCTCGCGATGGTGATGGTTTTCCTTTCGCCTTCGTTTCTCTTCGAACATCTCTGCCGTGGTTTTGGACGGCAACGCAAAGCTTTGGGGTGTTGTAGTGGTGCTGGTATACGATGAATGCCGACGATCTTTGGAGTTCGTTTGAAGAGTTTCAGTTGAACCTGCTTGAAATTAGACGAAATTGGTACAAGAAGACGAATGACGCTGACCGGAAATCTGATCGTACATAGATGCTCGATCAGAAGGACCGTGACTTCCATTACTCGAACGGTGTGTATGATAGCCGTTGTTGATTGCACCTACTTAAAAAGCACTTAAGGCCAAGTACCCTGCCGAAACAGTCTAAAACACCCACTCTGAGAGCCGCGTTCACTCGATGAATCACGGCGCGTCGGTCTCAGCGACACTGGTACATTGGTTGTTGAATGTCGACTGGAAGGAAGGTTAATCGGCAGAGCTCCCCTTGTAGTAGTAGGACCCGTATCCATGAGTCCAACTGTTTCTCGAGGTTCGTACGCATCAGAAGATTTGAATGCACGGGAGATCTTGTTCCGTATTCTAGATGAGAAACCCCGATCTGGTTTGGTGCTAGCGATGCTCAAATTATCTGAACTTGCACTCCGGAGACTGCTCGCTCTCGGAGAGGTCATGTTGAGGGATATTGACGAGAGTCTGTGCTCGAGACCCTGATGAAGGCTACCGTAAGTTGAAGCCGTTGAATACGCAGGAACGGCTCTATTCGGGCTGGCGAATGAGTTAAGTTCTTTGCTACGCAAATAATTGAGTTTGAGAAGCTTGCCTTGTTGAATATACGCTCGATTGGCTGGTCGATCTCTCTGGCATCATTGAGCCAGGAGGTACGAATATTCCAGACTCGTGCGTTGGATAGCCTGTAGGTGTTGGAGAAGCAGGTCCGGGCCCAAGATAGGTCACACTAGGATTATTATGTATTCTGCTATATTGGCCGTTACCTCGTGGCGAAGTTAGTTTTAAGAGGACAGTTTGAGTGGCTATGCTAATACCGTTAGCGGCTTTGAATGTAGAGGATGAAGCAGCTCCAGAAGCTATATTGCACGGTCATCAACTATTCAACTAACATGTATCTAACCACCTACCGGGTAAATACATGGATGATGAGTTTTGAGACACGTATCCGCTGTCAGCCAGCCTGGAAGCGCCTCGGCCAGGATCTATCATTTATGAGAGTGAGAGAAATGGGCAATAAATGGGAATATTTACCCTTTGCAGGAAACTATTGTCGGTCCTGGTTCTGTTTCGAAGATTTTTGATAAAAGCAAGAGTAGAACTCACCTGTGTTGTTTTCCGAAATTCCACCAACTCATCCAAGAGTTTTTCAATTTTGCTTGTGACATCCCTCCATCGAATGTACTCCTGCTCCCAGTTCTTGTCTTGAGCTGCTAGGGGCCCAAATCTATCCAGGTTTCTCTCTGCTCTGTAAAGGACACATTAGACTCTATGGCGAGATCAAGGACAAGCTGACTCACGCTTTCAAACTATCTTCCATCTGGTCATAGAATAGGTCCCCTTCGGGGGACAGAAGGAATTGTTGGTCCCCAAACTTCACCTTCTGGATGAATTCGTCGCAATCCCTAGCTATTGTTTCGGCTCTTTCATAGGTATCTTTGAAACCGTGTGCCAGAATGTATTGGGCCATAGACACGAGATTTGTTGCGATTCTGACAATGGTACTTACGCCGCCACTGCCGCCCTTGCCACTAGCACCGGTCAGCGGACTCAGAGGACTGCTCTGGGTGTTCTGGATTTGTGATGCTGAGCTACCGCCGAAGAATGCAAAAGTTACACCTAACGAATAACAGGTCGAGGTCCAAAGAGGTTTTTTTCACTAGTGATTTTACATACCACCGTACTTCACGCGACTTAATGGTTTGCTCCTGATGCGATCGATGAGTTCCGAGTCGCCTGGAATTTCTTTGTCCTCCTATTTTTAAAGTGACTCCAACCCTGGAGCGTAGTAGTCTTAGGTGAATCACTCACAGTCCGAATGACAGAAGCCCAATCGTCATCATGAGTTATCGCGATATCAACATCTTGATACTGGGATGAAGCTGAGAACTCATCAAAAAATGAGCAGGATCGAAAGAATACCTTGCTAAGTATCCATTTGTTAATAACATTGGAGGGGTGATACATCTGGAATATGATTCAAAATCAATTAGTGGATACTAGACTTCGAACAGGCCTACTTGTTGACCGGAATATTTCCGATTAGAGCCATGTCTTTTTTTTGAAGTCCCTGGTGGTTTCTGCAGTCCACCATCTGTACTCCAGTCAGAATGTTTTGTAATGCTAATTTCCTCCTGAGATTGAGGTCCTGTTCGAGCAGTAATTCTGAAGCCGCGCAGGAATGTACATCCGGACTGATTTTCCAGGATATCGTCGGCACCAGCTGATGCTAACGTAGAATCAGATCGACGGAACAAGTACCCAGGTTTCATCCCTGCTATTCTAGGTAGTCTGGGTACATATTCTAGAAGTACGTTGCGTGGGTCAGCATCAGAAAAGCACGCTACACCCCAGGCGCGAGTTTTATCGCAACCGGTAACGAGGTAGATCTCATTCACCCCCCGAAGAAGAACATGATTGATAAACTTGAACCAAGATTTTGCACACCGTGTAGCGTGTTCAAAGAACATGGCCATTGCTGGATGATCGTATCTCGTCCCACCTTCCGGTAGGATGAGCAAAGCGCCCCTAGAAGTCGAAGTTTTGAATATCAGTCCCGCTCCGACTTCTTCAGGCACTTTCCTGTGTATTCGAAGCCTGAGAGTTTGAAAGATCGCATGAAACCTGATAACGTACGGAATTTGAGGATAACCAGCAATATGCTGGGAATAGGATCTGCGAAAATAAGCATGATTGCTAGCGATGTAGCAGCCAGGTCTAAGGTCCACATCCGTCTCAGACCAGTTATTAAGAGCTTGGGGAAGTGGTATGAAGTCGTGAGGAACTCTTCCTTGATTTGGGTTGTTCGGCGGAAGACCAATATTGAATAAATAATCGAAATCTCCAAACTCGTTCATGATTCCAATATCCCCAATAGTGACCCCATTTGCTCGATATGCATCCGGTAATTGACCTACCGGTCTTGGATTCCACAGAGGATATCCCCTTTTCTTGGGTAGGAGGAGACGCACATACTCCCCTCTTTCGTCGCAAGGGATGGGGGCTGGGGGCGGGTTAGGGAGCGGGTTAGGTGGCGAGCCGTTATAAAAGGTACCGCCATTTATTGAGAATCTATTGGCCCCATGGAACAACCTAGATATTCGCAGAGTTTCGCAATGCAAGCTGAGGAAAACCGAGTACTGAAGACGCACTGAGGATTGTTCGGCATAGTGGTTGGATGAACGATGGCAAGATAGGATGTTGTGGTCCCCTTTGGACTGGCCTTCACACAGCCGACAATTGATCCTGAATAACATGATCAGCTGAAAGCCAAATTAGTCGAAAAGTTGTTTGTTGTTCAACTTCATTAGTATCGAATCGAGTTGTCACGCTTTGAATAAGAAGGTTCAGCAGGTGATACACGAAGCGTCTTTAGATCCCCACAGCATCAATGGAATGAATAACCGTGTAAGATTCTCAGTTGCGCGAAGACATCGTCAGCGTCAATATACTGCATAGATGCGGGTAGGTAGGTCGATCAAGAGAGAGAACTCCAGCCTGGGACTGGCGCAGGCAGTGCAGCCTATGCTGCCAATGGACTAATAGAAAAGTAAATTACTTTAAAGGACATTGACTCCGTGGTTAAGGTGTACGAAGATAGATCGAGCGCCCAACCTGGAGCCCAAATCGGGTGAGATGAAGAATCGTCCAAGCCCTGAACAACACCGCAGTAGATGCAGTGATGTAGCTAGAAATGGAATTTAGGGTAATCAACAGCGGTACACTTCTGATCCAAGTGAGCGCTGGAACGACGCGACAGAGCAAGATACTCGGCTTGAGGTGATGTTGAAGGATATGCGTTGAAATCAATTCTGCAGCGTGTCGTAGTTCTCCTAGTCTGAAGCTCGAAACTGAAATATGGTCGCAAGTTGGCTCAGATAGCGCTTCGCATATTGAGGGTTATCGTAGCAGAGCAACTAACGCGTAACGGGTCACAAAATATAGTCTATCTAAGCACGCTACTTCCACAGTGCACACTGTGAACCATTAAACGTTGTACCGTGGCGCTGACGTTTAATAGATCACCTTGCTTGCAAGGTCTATTCTGCTTCGAAACATAAGTTTGCTCTGATGGGATATATATTGCTTACGTACACAGTTTTCCCACTCACTAAGTTGCGCGGCCTGTCTGTTACACAACACGCTGGGAAATGTTTGCAACGATGGAGTAGACCCATGCGAAGAGAGTGAGTGGGTGGAGCGCAGCGACGCCCCGAGCGAGACTGAGCCTAGAGTTTACATGAGTATACACTTTTCAGAATATGTCTCATGGTTCACATTAAATCTACACAAACATTACAAGCAAGGTGCTGACCAACGGAGTGGTCCTTAATATGAGGATGTCGTGGAATCTCAAACTGATACAATTGGCTGAAGAAGCCTTGTGTGGACACACAACATCGCCTTGGGCGCCCGACCATGCCCCCACAGAATCTATGTCTGATGGTTGAAAAGCGAACTTCGAGGGTATATCAAAATTTGTACCTTCTGATCCAGGTGAAATATAACTGGGAATACGTATCCCCCGATCATCAAGGGGCTGAAGTGCCTTCTGAATCTGTCGAAAAATTGTTGCGTTGTTCCACAGCTCTTTCGCCTTCGCCGCTGTGGTTGGGTTGTGGAGGTAGCTCAAAATAAGTAAAAGTATGTTCTGATTAGGTCATAAGTTCTAGGGTAGGAATTGAAACATGAAACCCACATACGTCCAGATTTACTAAACTTCAGAAATTCATGCATGCGATGGAATAATTCCTCGTCCTCCGGCATGTTCACATCACCCTGGCCAATGAAACCAGTCAAGAGTCTTCCAATAAAGTAACAATAACTCACAGTCTCGATAACAAATGCCCACTCATTGTCATGAGTTATTGCAATATCCACCTCCTCGTACTTCCGAGAGAAGTTAGGCTATAATGATTTTTTTCAGAAGCGAAATGCATGCCTTGTTCAGGATACATTTATTAATCACGTCCGAGGGATGATATATCTTATTGCCAAAATGAGTTAAAACAGTTCTTGTGACATGACAGCCCACTTACTTGATATTTTGTGAAGTCATACTCATCATTGTCTTCGGAGGCACTAATGGAAACTCGCCTCTCTGAAAACATCCTCGAAAAAACGGTAAGTCCCATGTAATGCGAAAGCCACTGCCACATCATCGTAGGCGTATTTTCCATTCTTGTGGGTGGGAGCTCATCAGCCTCGAGTTTAGAAATGTATGTTACTTGAAAATTGCTTTGTGTGCGAGTGAATTGAGGTGATCGGACGGCAACTTTGAAGCCACGTAAAAACACGCAACCAGCCGGATTTGTATCGTGAGAAGTGCCACTTGATGATGCCGCGAAGTCACAGTTTCTGAACCAGTATTCCCGTGCCCCATTGTGGGTCAACCTGGGTACGAAATCCAGAGATACGCTGTCAGCAGGAGCGTCCGTGAAAGATGCAACTCCCCAAGCACGAGCTTTGTCACAGCCAGTAACGAGGTAGATTGAATTGTTACGCACCCCTCGTGCCAGGGGTCCATTCACAAAATCGTACCAAGAATGTGCGCATTCTGCAGCAAGTTGGTAGAACTTGCTCAGGTGCGGATAATTTACGCTCTTCCCACCTTCTGGTAGGATGAGCAAAGCACCCCGAGTAGTCGATGAGCGCAATGATGTGCCTGTAACAATTTCTTCTGGCACCCCTCTAAGGATACACCTTATGAACAAGCAGGCCATCAATCACGGGAATGTAGGGACGCACGGAATTCTGACATCTTCCAATCTGGCCCTGTTGAAGGGCGAGGCTTTACTCGCAACGTAAGCTCCTGGTCCGTATTCCTGTGTAAACCATGAAATGTCGCAGACATCAATTCCCTCAATATGCTTGAAGTTCTCCGGGACCCTTCCTGCGTTAACAGGATCGTCGGGCGGAAGGCAAACATTGAAGAGATAATCGAATTCTCCAAATTCAGTCACAATACCAACATCTCCGATGCGAACTCCTGCTTCCCTGTAAGCTGGCGGCAACCAGTCGCCTGGCCTCGGGTTCCAAAGCGGGTACCCCTTCTTCTGAGTAAGCAGCAACCGCACGTAGTCTTCGATTTCGTTTGAAGAGTCGAAGTCGCCGGCGACTGATGTCATAGGATTTATAAATGTGTGAGCTGAAAACCGCCGTTTATAATGTTTATAATGATGTTGAGGCAAAACCTGGTCGAAAACCAAACCATAGGCAAAGAATCCAAGAACATGTTTCGATACGCACTAGATAGTCGAGAGAAGCTCGGGGTGAGAGAACGATGCAAAGAATGGAATTACAGTACCCTTGAAGCAGTCTACGCGCGAATGAATAAGTGGGACGTTTTGACAAGACACAGGGATGTTGTGAACTTTAAAATATATCGGGCAGAAATCTCGATCCTGTGATTGAAAAACAGATGATGAACATTGGAGGCGTTAAGGCAACAACAAATATATATAATCAACGACAACGGGCGCTAAACGCTATACCGTAGTACTGGAAGGCAACTCCCTCCATATAGCGAAAGTGTACATACACATTCAACGGCATTCACTGTTGCGAGCATTCCGAGTTGTTCATTGGACAACTCGATTCTGTTTCTGCCAGAACAGCTGAGGCCCTGGGACACCAAAGCGTGTGAGGCACACATTTCGAGTACGGTTTGAACGGTCGAATCCTCATCCCGTCTGTCGAACAGTGAATTGACGGGACCACTACGAGGCATATTGATAGTTCAATTTCTACCGAGATCAGGTTACGCCTCAAATCCACAACAAATCCCGCTGAGAGCTCAGCCGCTCAACCGCCTCCCTGACCTTCACAACCAGGTAGTTGTTGCCCAACTACAGGACTCACTCTGCCTCAACTGCTCAAAGTCGCTGATACTCATTGTCTAGCAATTTATATAGGCGGGACGTCACTTAGGAAGGCTGCAGTGCGGAAGGGACGTATCAGAATTTCGACACTGAACATTTTTTCATCTGTGACGTGAAGGACGAAGTTGTAGAATGACAAAAGACGCTTGAAGAAAGCTTGATTCAGGGCAGGATATGCTTGCAGCAAACATAATCGGAGCTCTCCACATTCATGGCGCTAAGATAACTTGTAAATAGAGTCAAGTAAGCAGAGTCGGTCGAGAATAACGAACACTGGTATCTTAGGTCAAGTCAAGAATAGAATGATGATCTCTTGAATCTTTGGTACTGTGCGGCCGTCCGAAGAATTGAAAAGGGGGAAGATATGGAGGGTGAACGGAGATAGAACTTGATCTATTTGCGATATGACAGCTCCCAGCTTCGTATAATAATGAATCTCGAGGATTAGAAGGCTGCTCTACTGCGTAGGAATAGGTCCACACTGTTCATGGTAATGGTCGATGAGAAACAAAAGGCAGTAGACGCTAAAAATTTCGATGTTGATCCGATAAGTTCGGTCCGACTGGGGCCCGGAGCATGTCACCTGAGCAGCACGTGGCCGAGAGGCGTGGCCGCAACACCTAACTAACTTACATAGTAAGCTCCTCGAGTCTCCAGAAAAGGTAAGAAATTGCTGGCTAAAGTTGTTTTGGTAT
Organism: Collybiopsis luxurians FD-317 M1; assembly: GCA_000827265.1. Classification (NCBI taxonomy): domain Eukaryota; kingdom Fungi; phylum Basidiomycota; class Agaricomycetes; order Agaricales; family Omphalotaceae; genus Collybiopsis; species Collybiopsis luxurians. Next base: position 37,200 of record KN834847.1, read on the forward strand.
TACACGTCTGAATCTACATGCACAGCATATTCATCCTCATGTCTTAATTCTCGACATTTCTCGGGTCCAGGAAAACAACACTCTTTGAATGAAAGTTTCGGGATCCAGATACTTAGTCTTGTCTGGTACATGATTTGCATGGACCTGGCTGCCAGACACATTTCTATTTGCTCGGTACTGACTGGGACTGCGTGCGCAATTGAAACCCTAAAATTTCTTCTCAAAGAAACACTTACATAGTATCTGATTTTGACAAACCCCGGGGCCCGCGCAAGGCCAAGAATGTATAGATGAGTCCAATAGCACTAGACATAGGATGATGAAGGGATGAGTTTTTGTTCGAGGAGGAGGGGCAGAAATTTTCGGTCATGTCTCAGAATCCAATTTTGGGTTTGGTCTGATCTTGGCTTCTCTCTCGGAAAAGACAGTGCTGTCACATCCGGGTAGCGGTCCATCTGTCATGACGTAACCCATTTGGCGCATCAAAGTCTTTCACCAGATTTGCATCGTCTTGCGCCTCTTGGTGCGTAATACAGTGTTTCCATCCGCTTTTGCTTATATCCACCCGCCGTCATGTCCGTCTTCCATAGTCATGTCCGTAGTTGCTCAATAAACTCCCGCTTTTCTTTGTCTTTTGTTTTATTTTTGTTCGCAATCTCTCTTTTTTGCTCGTCGTCTGAATTGCTTGTGAATCTAGTCTTACGGAATTGATCGGTCCATTGAGGACTGGGTGTTTCAAAGCCGTCGCAACCGACAATGCCAGCTCACCATCCATTTCTTTGGTTGTCGCTGTCAGATTCGGCCTTGCAGCTGCTCTTGGCACCCTCTTTTGGACACACTACAGTTTCACTGGGGTTGGGAATGACAAAATGGATGAATCTGAGAAAGACAAAGAATATGGATTCCCCAATGGAGTGCTGATCAAACTGTGAGTACTTGTCTCTCAATCCATACAATGATTTTCCACTCACAACTCACCTCCAGCCGAAAAGCCAATCTTTCTCAGTTAAAGGAACACTGCCACGAGTATGGGCTGACCATTGGAGGAAACAAGGCTGCACTTTTGTTGCATTTGATCGAATACAGCTCGACTCCCAAGACCTGGACAATGTGAGTTAATGATTTTGATTGCCTCTTTCCAATCCTTCTGATCTTCCTTAAGTCCCACAGCCAGAGCATGTATTTCTCACAAAGGCCCATGCACAATCAATGTAACTACAAAGACAGAGCCTAAAAAGCTCTCCGCGGTGAACTCTCAATACAAAGAGATCATGGGTGATGATGCATTGAGTCAGCCCGCACAGATTATCTTGCGCTCAAAAGATAATCGTTGTCGCGCTTCATGCGAGTCTACACATGAAGCCCGCACACGTGATGTATCTCTCGATGCATCGGTCATCGCGTAGCCCCTTCGGCTACGCTCGATCCCATTACTTATGCTCCCCCTTTTTCCTCAGCCTTGATCTCATTCTCTCTATATTGTACTCACCCTTGGCTAGTTATTCATCTCCCTGTTCCGCTGGGGACTATTTCTCGATTTAGTATATTCTATTTCTCCTATATTCTATAGCTTTACCTATATATATATCTGCTGTAGTAGGTAGAAAAGTTAGTTACGAGTTCCCCCTTGATCTCTATATACCACCTTTACCTCCTTATGTGCTGCGATCTACTCGACTAAAAACCTCCTTGAACCCGATGCTCATGTCAAGCATACCGCACGACACAGCATCATATCTGGAGCCCACCGCGAGGGGGTCTTTTCCAGAGTAGCTTTGCTACAAGAACACCACAATTTCATTCTCGAAGAAGGGTTCGAAACCCTCTCTTCCCCCAAGACCCATCTACGCCTGTAAAGTAAAGAATACCGACCCATCTGTAGGGTTCATCAACACCAGCCGTACCTTCGTGTTCCCTGACGCCGAGCCGTCAAATTCCATTCCGCCGTCTACATCACCGTTCACGATTCGTATCCCATCCCTCTATCTACCACAGCTCTACGAACTAGCACCCCTCCAGATCCAGATTTCCATCCCAAGCTCAACACCCACAATGTCTGCACCAACCACAATGCCCGCCCATAACGAATGTAATGCCCCGAAATGGGATTCTCGACATGAAGATCGTCTCCCGACATTCTTCAAGGATTTCGAGATAGCCGCTGAGGCTGCTCAAATTGATAAGGACCACTCCAAGATGAAGACCGAGGCTCTCCATTACATTGACATGGAAGCTCGTCGATTCTGGAAAACCCTCCCTTCCTTCCAGAACACTACGAAAACTTGGGAAGACTTCAAAAAAGAGGTAATTAGCAATTACCCTGATGCAAAGGAAGAGCCCAACTATAACCTCGAGGACCTTAAGAAGGTTGTTACCTCCTACTCCAAATCCAGCATTTCGTCACTCAAAGAAATGGCCAACTTCCATCGTAAGTTTAATACCGTTGTGTACCGGTTACTAGATGAAAATATTATTGCAGAAGTACAGGCCGACGAACTGTACATCTCAGTATTCACTGAAAAATTCAGGGAGCAACTAAACGTACAACTCCGGCTCGACCATGGTAAAAAGGCTAGAGGAAAACAGTATACCCAGACTCAAATCAAAGAAACAGTTGACGAAATGCTCTCGGACTCACCTCAGGGTATTTCTGTTGACAAGTCTCCTTCCTCCATGTCCTCCATAACTGCAGTCAAACAAGAGCCTGACATGAATGACATTCTCTCAAAGATGTCCGCTATGCTCAACAAGGTCCTCCAAGTGCAATCCTCCTCCCCCTCCTCCTCACCCTCCGGGTCCGGTTCATCTTCGACTTGAGACTGAGAGCGTACATGCTATTGGGACGGTTGCGAATCTACTCGGTTCGCAGACTGCCCCGATCTCAAGTCCTGGATTAATGACGGGAAAGTCGAGTTCAGCCCAAGCAGTTACATTGTCCTCAAAGGTGGGAAGAAACTACCAGACGAACCTAGATTCAGTAAAGGGCAAATCAAGAAGAGGTTCGAGCATTACTTCAATGAAAACCCATCTGAGAATGCCCTTCTTTATGAGCTCACCTCCGCTTACCCTTCCCTTGGTCCCGAATTGATTGGCATCAAGTACAGCACACATTCACTCAGCTCACTTAGGGGTGAACCTACCCCCACTAGCACAGTGAAAACCCTTGCTCTCATCAGAGACGATGTCAACAAAAGTGACCCAGTGTTTGCTTTGGCAAATGAGCTCGCTTTAAAGGTCGAAACACGCAAGTCAGCTCAGGGGAAAACCATTGGAAAGAAAGTTGAAACTACCTCTCCCGACCCCGCTCCTTCCGTCCCCATTTCGAACGCCCCGCAACTACCTTCCAAACCCACTAAGCCTGTGATAGGTAAACTCCCCCCAAATTATGTACCTCCTTCAGAACGCACGCTCGGTGCCCCCTCGAGAGACGATGTCAAGAACTACCATTTCTGGGCCCTGATCGAAACCGAAAACAGTGACGCTGCCAGCATTGTGGCAAAGGACGACTTGGACAGTGTCATCCCCATCCGTAAATGGCATCTCCTTGCACTCGCACTGGAATATAGAAAACTAATCAAAGAATCAGTCACTGGCAAACGAGTGGGGGCAGATGGAAACCTTCTCAAAGAAGTCGAGCCTACCTTCCTATCTGACTCTACTCGCCCCACTCCTGTACCTCCCAGTCCCGAACCTGACCCCCTCTCCATCTACCTTCAAGATTTCAGCAACGCAAAAGAAGGAGATCCATTCTACGTTGCAAAAGAATCATTCAGTATCTGAGGAATCAATGCCGTTATTGGAAAATGTACTGTCCATTGCATCACTGACTCTGGATGTAGTATTGTTGCTATGTCTGATGCGACTTGTAATGCTCTTGGAATTTCCTTCGACCCAGCCTGACGAATACCCATCCAAAGCGCTAACGGGGAGATGGACTACTCACTTGGTTGTGCACGAGATGTTCCATTCCATGTTGGTGATGTACTCGCTTTCCTGCAAGTACATATCATTCCGTCCCCAGCATATGACGTCCTTATTGGCTGACCATTCGAAATTCTAATGCAAGCCGTAGTTAGAAACTTTCTTTCTGGTGACCAGCACCTAACACTCACGGATCCCAACACTCACAAAGTTGTTACCATCCTGACACTCCCCAGAGAGCCTCCGCATTTCCGCATGGAGGACGAGAGGGAGCGCAGGAAGTAAGGGAAGATCATTCTGCGAAGGATGGTCGGTCCTGGGCGTCCTCCACAGTTCGAGTGCGACGGGTTGGGAAAAGGAGAGCAAATTGCGTTTGTCATTGATGTAAATGTGACAGATTCTACCTCCGGCCGGCATACTCTAATTGATTCCATTTCATTTTGCTTAATCTCTGATTCTTTTGGTTCCGCACCTCGGCCCGAGGAAATTAACTTAGCCTTCCTGCACGCCTACGCATACTTCAAGTATGACCGCGTCACTTACAATGCCTTTGTACAGTGCACTGCTATACCTGATTTCAGTGACCCTCCTCCGACCCAATCCTTTCTCAGCTCCTCCCTTCCCAATGTTCCGCGTTCATTTCACTCTCACTCAACTATACCCAAGAAGGATTCATCAAGTGTTCCCATATACACAGCTTCCAAGAAGAAATACAAGCCCGTTGCGCGCCGGACAGTTCCCGTGCCGGCAACGTTGCCCAAGAAATATACAAACTTTCCCCTCCGACTCACTCGAGCGCCTTCCCACACTTAACCCTCTTCCTCCTGCCTTCAAACCCACTGGGCGATACACCGTAGAACGAAAAGAATATATTGATTCTGTTCACAACGCTAAATTTTTGTGGCCTGAAGAAATGAAATTAGTTCACCACCTCATGATGCTTCACGAGAGGGCGTTTGCTTGGTGTGAGGAAGAGAAAGGTCAGCTCAACCCTGAGTATTTTCCACCTGTCGAGATGCCCATCGTTGAACACGTCCCTTGGCGCATCCCAGCTTTACCTATCCCCCCCCCCGGACTCATGGACCAGGTCGTTGACATAGTACAGGAGAAAATTTGCACTGGTATTTACAAACCATCCAGCTCATCCTATCGAACACGCTGGTTTGCAGTTGTCAAGAAGGATGGTAAGTCCCTGCAGCTGGTGCACGATCTTCAACCCCTCAATGCAGTCACCATACGTGACTCTGCAATGCCTCCAGTCCTTGAGAACTTGGCTGAGTGGTACGCATGTCGAGCTGTGTTAGCTACTCTCGACGTCTTCGTCAGATACGATGAATGTCTCCTTGCTGTCTCTTCCCATGACTTTACGACCTTTCAGACTCCTCTAGGCGCTCTCCAACTCACTTCGATTCCGATGGGATGGATGAACTCGCTCCAGGTATTCCATGGCAACATCACTTTCATTTTCCAACCTGAAATCCCCGACCACACCCTTCCGTATGTCGACGACACCAACATTTGCAGCCCCTCGATGCGATATGAACTTCCCAACGGCAGTTATGAAACTATCCCCGAGAACTCCGGCATATGACGCTTCATCTGGGAGCACGCTGTGGTCCTCAACTGAATCCTGACCCAAATGGTTTACGCAGGCGGTACCTTCTCTGGCAAGAAAACTCTCATTGCGGCCGCTGAGGCTGTCATAATGGGTCATCTCTGCACCTACCAAGGCAGACTCCCTGACTGCTCCCGAGTTCACAAAATCGCAAATTGGGGCCCACTACTCAACCTCAGTGACGTACGGGCCTTCTTAGGAACCACTGGACTATGCAGAATCTTCGTCAAACAGTTTGCCCAAATGGCAGAACCTCTGGTCCGCCTTACACAAAGCAACATTCCATTCAGTATTGGCCCTCGTGAAGTTGAATCCCAACAACGCCTCAAAGACGCTGTCGTCTCCTGCGACGCCATCCATCCACTCAACTATACCAATGGGGCAGCAATTATCCTTGCTGTTGACTCTTGCAACATCTGTATTGGGTTTGTTCTGATGCAGCTTGACACCGACAGCCCCTCTATTCAATACATCAATTGGTTCGGTTCTATTACACTCACTCCCAGGGAAGCCGCTTACAGTCAAGCAAAACTCAAATTATACAGCCTGTTCCGCTCACTCCGCACAACACGCTTGTGGACTGTCGGAGCAAACAACCTTGTGGTCGAAGTCGACGCTTTGTACATCCGCGGGATGATCAACAACCCAGATATTCAACCTAACGCAACTGTCAACCGTTGGATCGCCGGTATTCTACTGTTCTCCTTTACTATGGTCCATGTACCTTCAGAACGAATCACAGCGGACGGACTCTCAAGACGGACACCGAACGAGGGAGATCTATGTGAAGACAATGATGATTTCGAGGAGTGGATTGACCACGCGAATGGATTCCTGCATGTCCTCAACCCCACTGGCCTTGCAACCCTGAAACTCAACTATATTGCTACCAATCCTATCCTTACGGCTTCATCCATTCTGCCAGCAGCATCCGCCCTGCAACCCCCTTCCCTTCCTCCCGGTATTCCCTACTCCTCTCTTCCGCACTCGGCCCGTGCCAAGGAGACTGATAATTGCCTCGACAGCATCCGCGCCTATCTCATCACCCTTCAATGACCTGAAAACCTTACTGATCCCCAATTCAGTTCGTTCATCCATTACTGCCTTCAATTCTTTGTGGATACCAATGAACAGCTGTGGCACAAGGATCCTCAAGGCCATCATCGACTAGTTGTCCCCCAAGCCTGCCGTATCCCAATTATCCAAGAGTGTCATGATAAGCTCAGCCATAAAGGCATTTACCCTGTCGTTACGAGCATCCGAGAACAATTCTGGTGGCCAAAAACTGCTGAAGATGTGAAATGGTACATCTCAACATGCCATCTATGCCAGCTCCGCCAAACCGATAAGCTGCGTATCCCTCCTGTGGTTGCAGAACCCCTGAGCCTGTTCTCAAAGTGCTACATGGATGTCATGGAAATGCCTAAGTCCGGTGGGTACAAGTACATCGTTCACAGTCGCTGCTCCTCCTCCTCCTACCCCAAATTCCGCAAGCTTCGAAGGCAAACCGGGGACACTATTGCGACTTGGATATTTGAGGACATTCTGTGTTGATGGGGTTCCCTACGAGAAATTGTGACCGACAATGGAACACCTTTCCTCTTGGCTCTCAACATCCTCGCTAAACGCTATGGTATCTGACACAGATGATACCTATCCCAGTTTCAATCCTGCCGAGTGTTCCCTGAGGATCAAGGGCCATGCAATCAGATTGAAGTACTGGCCCATATGCTACAGATACTCCCACAACAGTTGCTGGGAAGGGCTAAAGAAGGGCTGGAATGAATGGAAGGTGTGTGATTTGAGACCCTTACCTTCATAGTGAACTCATATTCATATTGACCTGGCTTAGCACTGTCATGAAGCGGTTTACAGTGGAGTGACTTTCAAGAGCACAGTAATCAGTTCAGGCAAAGTCTGGTCCCAATCAACAGAGTTAATTAAATAGTCTACTGGTACAAGCAGGATACTCACCTGGTCCCAATTGACAGAGAGGTCAAGATGGGGACTCAGGTTACAGGTGGTAGGTATATATACTGTAGTAAGCTGTAAGAGGGACTAATGCTACTGGAGGACAAGACAAGAAACTAATGCTACTGGAAGACAATAGCTAAGTGACAGCTACGAGAATAAAAGGTATGGAGCATGTGGTCATGTGACAGATGCAAGAAGAGAAACAAGGACAGTTCATTAATAAAACAATGACAGTGGGAAGGAAATAGAAAAAGAACCATGATACTGTGTGGAGTGGAGATAGGGAGGAGTTGTATGTCCAAAAGGTATTGATATGAAAGTTAGTCATAAATGTGGTCATGTGAAAGATGTATAGTAAAAGAGAAATGCATAGGGGTTAGGAATAGATGTTTGTACCAGCTTTACAACAAGCACATTGCTGAGCATTACCTTGAATCGTTGCCTGAAAACTTTTGGGATGAGTTTTGGGATGCTGAGAAGAACAGGAGAATGACATACACTGTGATTACCAAGGTGTTGAGAGAGAAGCGAAAGGTAAATAATGCACAGGTTGTAGAACAGGAGCAGGAATGATTGGGAGATTAGTTCCAGGCTCATTTTCAGAGCTGCAGAAAGCCTCTTGTGTGCACTTCCACTATTGCTAAGCAAAGTCAAGCAGTTTAGGACTCACTGGAAGGATAGCTCAGATCTCTTACTTACAATATGCCCCACTTTGTTTATACTTTGATTTGTAATAGTAAATATTTTACAAGCCTAAGATTGCAAATAGAATTAGATGGTAATGATATTCCAGTGCTGAGTTTCTATGAGCATGCACAAGTATGACTGCAAGCAGAGCATGCAATGGTGGGTGTGCAGTGCATGTTAAAAAAGTCTTTGCACTTTTCTCGAGGATCATTGTTCCATGATATCAGATATTTGACAATAGTCATATAGGAAAAATCAGTGCTCCAGCCACCCCACTTGCAGATTTTTTTGATTGTCCAGTGCAAATCAGTAGCGAGCCATTGGCACCCTTGACGAAATGAATGAGTGCTGTACAGGGCAGGATCAACGCCAATATCCAGCAGGTTCATTCAAAACCCATGCAGGAACTGCTCAGATGTCTGTACCCATGTCAGGTAGGAACCATGTAATTGATGAAAACATACCATATGTATTGTGAGATCAGCTGAAACACAATCATTTGAAGCAATCTTTCTGAAAATGAATCCTTCTGTTATATTTGTAGTTTTGATCCATTCAACATAGGCTTGGACAGGACACAGGTGCTTCAAATGCTCTGGCAATGCATAGAGAAAAAAGGGTTGAATTTCTAATTGAGACAAATAAGTGTAGGGAACATAAGACTTGTGTAGCTTGACTTACAACTGAATTGATTAGTCTTGCAAAATGGTAGAGTGACCTGCAAGCAGAGGTCATCTCCAGGCATGAGTTGGATTTCATGTGATTGAATCTTCAGGACTTCATCTACCTGTAGAAGACAGGTAAATGCTAGTGTATAGGCTAGGTGAAGTTCACGCCTGAACTGTGGACCACCCCAGAATTGAGAATCCTTTTCAGATCTGTGAGTTGGTGCATATTTCTTGATATTCCAGTTCTCATTGTGGTGATTGAAGTCCCACAGTTGTCCAAGGATTTCCTGTGAGCAAACAGTGAGTACATCAAAGCTGAGAAGAAGAGATTAACTAGATGCTACTTACAGGTGTAATTGCTCAAGCACTTGTCTGCTCTTCGCCTGCTTGAACCTGCCAAAAAATTTTCAGCCCAGTAGTGAAAGTCCCAAAATATAGAGGGCCTGACCTTATGCCACTGCAAACTAACCATATAAGCTGACACCAGCTCAGAAACAGAGGGATTACCAACCATGTTGCCAGTCATCTCACTGACTGCCCATGGGATATGTCCCTTTCCAAACAAGTGGCCAAAGGCAAATGTAGCAGCTGCACACATTTTTTGTGCATGTACATAGCCTTTACAGATCTCACTTTGAGGCCATTCTTCACCATCTAATCTGACTGAATCGCAACTGCATAAATGAGTGTAAGACTTTACTTTAAATGAATATGAGCAAATACAAATGTACAAATCCATAATCCATGCAACTATCATTTCTGCCGTGTTGCGTGGTGGGTTCTCACAAAAAAATCTGCCTTCCACCTTTATGAGCTTATGTTGAAGCAAGAACAGTTCACATTGCTTCATTAATCTGTGCAAGTCAAACTGTATGCACAGTGACTTTATCAGAAATAAAAGCAAAAACCTACCATTGATAATCCTTGTCTGTGCCTTTGTTGACCCTTTTTGAGGCCCCCATTATGACTGACCTTAAACCACTGTTCATAGCTTTGCTCTCCACAAAACCATGATTGCTGATGGACTGTCCATCTTTATCAAAAGTTGTAAGGTATGTCTCCCCCTCTACATCCCCACTGACAGCATCAGTTTCACTTGGAAGGGCAGATGTCTCCTGTTCCCCATCCAGATCATCCTCGACTTCATCCATGAAAGAGGAGGGTTGCTTGGAAAATCCTTCAAAGCAAGTTTGAAGACCAGCGAAGCGCTGACTGGTCTTGCTGTTGAACTGAGTAGAAAAAAAATGAGACAATGTTGTGGTAGCCATCATACAAGGTAGCAATTGAAGACAGAACAGTGAGTTTCACTGCTTATATACTCCTGAATAGCTCCAGGATTGAGATATCTGTGCGATTATGCTCAAACTTATTCAATGTGGGTCAAACCAGAAAGCAGGAAAATTCATTCATTTTGGATAAACACAATGTAAAACATATAAAAATTCTGACTGCACACAACACATTGAATCAGCAAGGCTGTATAGTTTGTATCACATCAAATACTCACAGAAAGATAATATGGTGTGTTGAGCTGAATAGGACAGGTGCACATTTTTGCATCAACTGGGTTTGATCAAGAAGAAAAAAGATTAGATATAGATATACACAGATATTAGATCAGAAACTGAGCATACCTCGACAGCAAGTGCATCAAAAAAGGAGGAGCAGGAGCAGCCAGGTACAGCAGAGGCAGTGCCAATGACAAAGTGTCAGCCCCAGCCCTGACCTCACCATACACATGCCTCTTCCCACCTGTCCAATCTGTCTCATAAAAATGAGGCAATGTTGTTGTCATTGCGAGTGACCTTGAGCTCATCAAGTGACCCACCATCCTAGGTATCAGCTCAAATGACATCGGCAGGGGAGGAGCATGTGAGATGTGATTCACAGGACTCATTGAGGCCAACTGCACGTTCACCAGATAAAACCTGTATGTGTAGGTCAGGGGTGGGGGATGAGAAGTGTACTGGTACTTGTACCCATAATATGGAGCAGCACTGTCATTGGCAGAGGAAGTGGAAAAAGAATAGTAAGAGGAGCTAGGTGGAGGAGGTTAATGATAGTGTGATCTTGCCTTGCATGAGCAATGCTGATGATGTTGAGTCTGATTATTATGTGATTTGTTCTCTTCATTGTCCATCAGTGAGCATGCGAGGGCATAAAAGTACAGATTCTAAAAAAAAAGTTAATGACAACATTAATAAAAAAAAAAGGTTAATGCCATAAGCTTACCTGAGGTGCAGTACTCCTCCTCCTCTCATCCAAAGCATATGCAGTTGAAAGTGTGACAGGCATGACAGGGTGTTTAACTGAAGACCACAAAGGTGGCAAAGGTGCTGTACTACCACAAATTGTAGTAGCGTTTGTAGCAGGGGTAACAACTTCTACTGCCGCTGCCACATGCAACAAGCATGTCAAAGGATGATGACCATTCAAATGTGAATGTGTATTCAGCAAGTCAATCAACATTTTAGCAAACAACTGTAAACCTTCCAGAGGCGAGCTAGAGTTGGGTCTGCTGTTGCTGTTGTACGAGCTGGATTCAAGGGGGATTTGTAATGAGATAGAGATGGGACATTTGGTGGGGATGTTGGAGAAGGAGGCAGAGGTGGGAGAGAAGGCAGCTTGAGCGGTACATTTTGCACCTGATTGAAAGTCGGAATGGATCGGAAGGGAAGGTGGTGGTGGTGGGGGAGGATGGGTATAGACCAATGTGCGATGAGAAGGTTCTGGCAAAGTTGAATGGGCTTGATGGTAAACCGGCTTTCCCCATCTTGAATACCAATGTGGCATATTGGTCAATAGTGATCCAGGGTGTCATGCAGACTGTGCCACAGAGTGTGATTTATGGTGGTACTGGCAACTGTTGCGTTCTTTTGCCAGGACGAGACCCTTGGGCAAGTTCAACCAGGACTCGTAGGTGGGTTTATTGATGTATAGGTTGCAGTCTACACCCATAAGAAACTCCCTCTCCATCCTATTAATTTCCACCAAGTCAACTCCAGAGACCTCTGTCCAGGTCTTGTTAGTGTACATGTTGCTAATGAAAAAGATGCATTAAAACACAAGAATTAGGTCATAGAATGGAATGAACTTGTCTAGAAATTTGTTGGCCATCATGAGACTGGCAACAGTGATTCAAAACTTGCTGCCTAGTTGAGCAGGTGTGAAGCAATTGCATTCTTTGAGACAATAGATATAATGTAGTGAAAGGACAATGACTGACTGAGATACTTGAGTTGTCTCTAATAACTTTTGCATGAAAGAGACAAAGGTGGGTAAAGCGACAAGCTGTAGGGTTGATGTAGAATTTGGAAGGGAAAGAAATGGATGGTCATCATTGGTGGTGGTGGGTGATAACTGTGCTGGAGTGGCTGTGCTTCAGCACAGTTCAGATCAGCATTTTCCGCTCTTGGCAAATTAAGCACCAGAGGGCCTCTGCCAATAAGCTGATCATCTTGTAGTGCAGGACAATAGGCTCCGTAGACGGCCTGAAACAGCCCACTGAAAATAGGAGGATCACATCCTCTCATTCTGTCTTTCCTTCCACTATGGGAATTCTAGGAATCTGGCCAGTAAGTCCATATTTCTATGTACTGTGTGCAATTGATGGAATTGGATAATTAAGCTACTTGCCCCTATCACATCAACACAAACTTTCTCTGATTTTGTCCAGGAGAAATTTCTCAGTAAATATCAAGGTACTTGGCCGTTCATTTTAGGAATAGACATGCTGTAAGCTCCTCTTTGAATCGAGCTGAAAACTCTGCAAGATTACTCATATTTTGGGCAGTGTATTGCTGGTCAGCTACTGAGCTGCTGACTGTAAAGTTGGTCAGCTTAATCATTCAGATACAACCCTTACACAATTTTGCATGCTGGTCTCTCAGCTGTGCAGAGCTCCTGTAGCTTGTCTATTTGCATTTGATGGTTCTGAATGTTCAACTGTCAAATGTGGGTGAAAGGTATTCCTAAACAAGCCAGATTACTTTCAGCATTCTTGCAGATTGATCAAAGCATTTAATTTTGACATACATAATGTATGTCACACTTATCCTCTTGACCTGAGCTGCTACTCACTGTACACAATCTATATACGCAGGTGAAAGGTGATGCAGATGCTGTGCTGGCCATCTTCAATAAGTTTGGGTCAGTTGATGCAGTGCTAACCAAAGACAGGGATGTATTTCCATACGGTGCACCATGCATCCTTCGAGTCAACACATATGTAATACATTCTATGAAAACTGTCTGGTTCAATATATATATTTTTAGAACTCAATCAACCCCGAGCAAGCTCATTGTTGATATCTATTGCGCCTGAGATATCTGAAGGCAGCTAGGGCTGACTCAAGCAGGCCTTGTCCTGCTTGTGCTTCTCCCTGGAAATGATATTGATGAGGGAAGAGTTGCTGATATTGGTCCCAAAACTGCACTAGGTCTTGCTCAGTGTGGGTTTGGGGACACTCTGCTTTCTGAATACAAAGAAAATTTTCACTCACCTGAAAGACTTGATCACTTTTTTCAGTATTTGAGGCTATCAATTGCTCAGGAAATCAGGACTAATGCTTCTGGAAAACTAAATCAGTGCAGCTCAAGTAGGGCTGCAAAATTTTTGTTGTCTTCCTTTCCATCACTGGAAGTCCTGGAAATATTCATGAAGCCAAAGACCTGGTCAATCAACTCAATCCCCCGACTGTTCCTGAACATTCCCAATATTCTGGAGATATCCCAATTTGTGTCGGCGCACTTTGCCCTCACCCCAGCCCTGAAATACACAAAATTCTGAACTCAAATTTTGCCAGCAACCATTGTCCAAATGTTCTATTCAGTACATCCACTTTCCTTTTGCAGATATGCACACAAATTCTGACAGTCATCTGCCTAGAATTATATAGAATACAATCCTGGAAATGGGAAGCTTCTGGTTCCAGAGCATCGCAGGCAATTGTCTAGAAATCATAATGGGGACCCCTATGTTTTCACACTCTCAACCAGGATCCAAGGAATGACCCCACCTAACTTTAGTCAGAAAGGGATCAACAATTCCATAACCCTTCTGTTTGACATATCTGATCTTGTAAACACCGCATCACTTGTCCAAAATCACCAGGAGTGCATCAGGGTTACACTCCCAGTTGCTATTGTTGCTGCAATTACTGGTCAAGTGAATAAGGTGCCTGGCCTTACTGAACTTTTCGGTCAGTGTTCCAGCTTTTCCATCATGCAGACTGATCAAATTCAGCATTCCTCCTCTTGAAGACTGTCATTTCCACATGCAGGAGACATTGAAGCAAGAGTTTTGCAGGTCTGTAGCTGCACACAGTAAGTCTTTGCACTCTTCTCAACAACACAATCTTTACGCTGTTTCTTTTCCAACAATTGAGACAGAAAGAGCAGCCAACTGTGTACATGTAGCTCAAGTTCCCTTTGCTGTTCTTAATGATTAATAAACTATTCTGTTACATCTTTTCATTTATGCTCTAGTATATACTGCTTTACCTTTATTTTCAATAGACTCGCATTGAAATTCTGTGTCCTGAGGCTTGCCATCATAAGGGGAACAAGCCATAATATGGCCAAATGATCAATTGCAATGTGTATGACTGAATAAGTGCCAACAGATGCTGCTCTCCTGGTCTTGCTGTCTAGCAACAGGGTCTTGCAGGCATGACTGCACCATCTTTTTTTGCCTTTCAGTCAACTCCCAAGGTTTTTTTGAATAGGGAGAAAACCTTAAAAGATGCTGCGATCATGCCTAAAAGACAATGTAAAACCTTTCCCTCGGAGTACAGTACATGCACCCACCACCATCATTCATTTGTGTCATCGCTAAATAATGATAAATGATGGATTGGGTTAGTATGTAATATGTAATGATGCTGTTTGCTTGCCGCAAGGCAGAGACTCATGGACAGTGCCATCTTGTCTCAAAAACAGGATTATTGAAATCTTCATCACCCATATCTGCTACCCACCCACTTTGAAATCCAAGCTAAATGGCTCCCATCTCACTGTATTCTATCTCAGTGCACATTCAATTGTTCAATGGAACTCCATTTTACAAAAGGTAATGTTTTTACGCTCAGTTTGCATTGAAACTGTGATTTTTTTTTTGTGTTCTTTGCTTGTTTTTACCTTGAGTTGGGATCTATGTATCTTGGATGGATTGTCTGCAGTGAATGTACATGATTTTGTTCTCCTCTGCTCCTCAGTTTCCTGCTGCTTTGCCCTCTTTTGTATTTTGTTTTTTTTTTTTTCCTTACTTTTGTTCCAACTCTGATTCCGCTTGCACTATTTTTTTCTTTTTCATCCCAATCTTGCTCAATTGTTGATGCCAGTTGCTCAAGGCTAGCTCTGGGGAGCAGTGGGAGCTGCAATTGAAGACCACGCCTCACATCATGCCTGCCCCTGGTCACTCAGGACATGTGAGCCACGTAACTGTGACTGTTTGGTCTTTTATTCATTCATAAGGTTTACTTCTGTGGAAAATTTAGCTATCCATTTGGACAATTGCTAGAATATTTACCATGTGAGTTCCATACCACTGCCCAAGCTGAACCATATTTGATATTGTTCCCAAAGATTGTTTGTTGGGCAGAGGTGCATTCATATGTGTCTTTTTGGAGCCCTATTGCTCATCCACCATGGAACATCAGGAAAAAGTTCCATATGCCCAGGCTAGCAGTGGCTAGTCTCAGAGAGTCCAGGTAAGCCTGGGCTGCCCAGGCCAGCTGGAGTGGTCAGGAGACACCCCCCAATTCCTGAGGATCCTAAAGATGCCTGAGGTTTCTATAAAGATCTCTCAGAGTGCCTGAGGCTTCCCTGATGATCCCTGGGAATCCCTGAGGCTTCAAAGAATAAATTTAAAATAATATTATATCTTACTCTATTCTTCTACCACTCTATCTTACACTCCATCCACTGGCTCTGTATTAATCCTCTAAGCTATAGTATTGCACTATATTGTATGTAATGATAGTTTCTCACCTACTATTCCATACCTACACTTTATAGCACAGTTTATTATATTTTTGTATTTAGTATCAGCTTTGTATTAAGCTAACATACTCAAGCACAGTATATCAGTATAGTACAGACCCTATACATATGTATATAGTATATGTACAATGGTTTATAATGATAGTACTAAACATATTCTGACTATGGGAAAATTTTTTTGATTGTAGACAGTTCACAGTGAGCACATCATGTGATTTGTTTTAAAAGCGAAATTCTGTGAATGTTTCTAGCTATATAAATGTTCCTTTTGTGTATTTACACAAGATTAATACTTCACTATGTGTTTGTAATATAATTTATAATATTTCTGCTCCAGGGACCCCCAGAGAGCCCTCAAAGACACTTCAGAGATACTTCAGAAATCTCTCAGAGAGCTTGAAGGTCTCTAGGATTTTGGCCATAGCCTAGGCTGCCCAGGCTACCCAGGCTACCCAAAGCTCCCAGAGGTGCCTAGGCTAAAACTAAAATCCTAGAGAGCCCTCAAAGACACTTCAGAAATCTCTCAGGGAGCTTAAAAGTCTTTAGGAATTTGGCCATAGCCTAGGCTACCCAGGCTACCCAAAGCTCTCAGGGGTGCCTAGGCTAACCTGGGCCAAGGGTAGTTTTCCTGATGAATTTGCAAGGACAGAATAGTATTTCACTGTGCAAAACTGATAAACAATTAGTCACTGTTAGACAAATGTACTGGGAAATTTAGGAGAGCTTACTGCAATGACATGCCCTTTAGGATGTGGTAGTAACTCTTGAGCCAGTGGAGCTTTTGCTCAATTTCTGGTTGGAGCAGGCTGTCCCTTGCAGACATTGAGGTGAAAAATTTGTCAGCAGCTTTTGATAACATCTAAGGATTTTAACATTGATTAATATTGTACTTTACAGCTCTATGTGAATTGCCTGTTATTAACATGTTATTAATAATGTTAATCAACAGATGTTAACAAATTTTGGATATTAGCCCTACCTTAGGCTTCTAATTAATCAGATTCAAGTTTCAAACAAGTGTTTATCCTAGGTTTACTTTTACCCTCCTAGAATATTCCCAAATTTACTCCACACATACAGTGCCAATACATTATTCAATATGTATCATGATCTGCTCAGTACTAATTGCAGGAGACTGGCATCTATCAAAATACCTTTAAAGTTCAAACCTACTATAGACCCATCTCATTCAACTTGAAGTAAATTGTTGGATTGAGATTGAATACACATCCATTGGACACCAATGGTTGAGTAGCTCAGTTGGTTAGACCATTGTCCCCAGAAAGTGGCAGGGGCCTGGGTTCAATTCCCAGCTTGGTCAATCTTTATTGTTAACAGATTTGCAGTCAGATTAGCAATTAGATGACTAAGTTGGGGCCCTGATGAGTCATGCTGGTGTCCATATTGGATGGTTGCTTCAGGGGGAGTGTTGGATTGAGATTGAATCCACATCCATTGGACACCAATGGTTGAGTAACTCAGTTGGTTAGAGCACTGTCCCAGAAAGTGGCAGGGGCCTGGGTTCAATTCCCAGCTTTTATTGTCAACAGTGTTACATCTGAAACTGAGCTAGGGATCATAATCTCATCAAGCCCTTTCTCAGTCTATCCATTCCCCAGTACATTTTTCCCAAGTAACTGGTTGCAAGTGTTAGATTGGTCTGTATATATTGGTGTCCTGAGTCTGTACCTGTGACTGCATTCTGTTGGAGTGGCTTAAGGTATATGCATCTGGTTCCATACAGATATCTTTCTGTAGTCATTTCATGCTGTTGTTATTTATTCCTTTTCCTTTTCTTTATTCCAAGACACCCTATTTCTACCTGACAGTTTCCACTTCTACCCTCAGAACTTGTCTACAATTCTGAGGGTATGCTCTTTCTCGTTCTATATTTTATTATCTTTGTTACTTACTTTACCTACAGTCCAGTGTACTTACCTAGGATGTTAGGTAATTGAGAACTTGTCTATGATTTTGAGGTCCAGTGTACTTACCTAGGATATTAGTTATTTAACAGATTTGCAGTCAGAGTTGTGAATATTGTACCTCCTTAACTGACACCTGTGTGGAACCTCAAAAATGTCTTCATCTGCTGCAAATGCCCTTCCAAATCTTCTTGCCTTTCCTGAGGACTGGCAGCTTCTTGGTCTTAGTAATTGGGCCATTTTTTGAGACCATCTGAAGAGCATTGGCTGAGCAACTGGTCTTGGTGGCTATCTCAACAGTACTATCCCCTCTCCTAGTCCAACCACCATGAACATCCAGGGAGCAGCTACTGCACCTACTCCAGTCAACTTGTGCACTCCTACTCTTGAGGAATGGGAACTACATGATGCTCAAATTGCTGGTATCATATACCAAAATGTGAAGGACCCTTGCTCCATGAGAATTACTCAGGACATGTCAGCTCAGGTTATGTGGACAGCACTTACCACTGAGTTCAAAACAACTTCTGCCGCCGCTCAAACACTTGCTAAGGAACAGATTCAGCAATGCAAATATACTCCTGGCTTGCCATTTGAAGAATACTTTCAACAACTCAAGGCCTTGCATAAAGCTGCGAGTGATATATGATGTACCATAACCAGTGACAATCTCCACTCTCAGTTCCTAACTTTACTCACCCCTGATTATTTGTGGATTCTTCAAACCCATGGTGCTCGTCCATATGCAGAGTTGAAATGTGTACTCATTGAGTATGACATGATGGTGGAATCAGCATTGGCAGCTCCAGGAATATCTTCTCCTCTTAATGCTCTCACTGCTGGTTCCAAGTCTGGATCCAGTATTGTTTGTGACAATTGTAAATGGGTTGGGCATGTAAAGAAGAACTGTTAGGCGAAAGGAGGTGGAAGTGAAGGAAAGGGACCTAAGTGGTATACTGCCCTGAAAGGAATGGAACCTACCAAGGTTATCAACTCACTGGCTTCTGAAGTTGCCGCCTCTGCATCTATTGAAACTGTTCCATCTACATCCTTGGCTGCCACTGCCATTTACAACTTTGGGGACTTCAAACCTGGAGGTACAGACCACTTTCTGTATTGCTCTATCATCCCAAATGCCTACTCTGTTAGACTGGGAAGAGCAGCTTCTGCTGTTTTAAGCAAAGCTCAGGGCAGTACAGATAGTGTAATGTCCAATGTACCTAGTCATTGTGTCCTGAATAAATCCATCCCAATGTTTATCAATAGTGTGGCATTGCATTGGTGTATCTGAAACAGAAAGAGATTCATTAGTTATCACCCTGCAAAGTCACATGGGCAAATGGCTACAGAAGGACAAAATGGAGCTTTTGTTATTGAGGGCTATGGTATCACTGAGATTATGGTAAGGACAGACCATGGGTTTGTCCATCAACTGCATTTCTCTGCCTCACATACCCCTTCATTTGCTATGAATCTCCTTTCTCTACCATTGATGGACTGCAAAGGTTATTGTGGGGTGTGGGGGAATGGTCATATCGAAGTCTGCCATCCTGTTTCTGATGTCATGGTCATTGATGGATGTCTAGCTAGTGGTGGTGCTAAACACAGGCTGTATCAAGTCAATGTGGTGGACAATATTGATGAAACAACCTTACTTTCAATGCAGACTTCTCTTGTACCCAACTCCTCATTTGTCCTTGCCTCCTCTGGTTGTTCCCATTCTAAGCCATGCTCACTGGAAATGTGGCACACAAGATTTGGGCATGCTGATGTGAACCTCATTCACATAATGGCAAAATGCAAAATGGTGGAAGGCTTGGAAGTGTCAGATTATTCCCTATATGGTAAATGTGAAGTTTGTGTGTTTGCAAAAGTGATGCAATGTCTGTTTAATGATATTGTGGTTCTGTCTGCTGAGCCTTTGGACCAGGTGAGTCTTGACCTTTGGGGTCAAGCTTGAATGTGTAGCCTAGGTGGGGCATATTATATGTTGTTAGCATGTGACGATGGGACAGGGATACCTTTTCTCTACTTTTCATCCAATAAAGAGGGTCCCACTGTCTTGGGTATTGTTCAAAAGTTCATGTCAATGGTGGAATTACAAATGGGCAGGTGTATTCAGGTATTTCAGATTGACATGGGGTGTGAGTTTAATAACCATGCTTTTGACAATTGGTGTGCTAGTCAGGGGACTTCAGTTGAAAAGGTCCCCAAGGCATCATCAGCAGCAAACAGGCAAGTAGAATGTGCAAATCACATGGTTATAGAAAGGTTCATGCCATGCTAGAGGCTCAGACCTCAACCATCATTTCTGGGCAGAAGCTGCACAGGCTTACTGCTACATTTGTGGGATGATTTCTACTAGCTGACATCCTGGGGTTATTCCCTGGGAAAAGTGGTACAAAGCGAGTAGGGGTAAGATAAATGTATCCCACTTATGGCATTGGGGATGCAAGGTGTGGGTTATGGACCTGGATCACTCAGATGGAAAGCTGGGCCATCAAGCTTGGGAAGGACAGCTTGTGGGTTATATGGGTTGCCATGGCTATTGTGTGTGGGACATTAAGAGGAAGGGTGTGTTCCTGGTGCAGGATGTTGAGTTTGAGGAAGGGAATCCATGACGGATTTTACCTTCTTCACATCCAGCATTCAAGGACATAGGGGTTGATGGATTTAATGATGGCAACATTGGACCAGATTCTTTGGTCTGACCTGAGCAATGCCATGCAAATCCTGATGCAGTAAATCCTTCCATAGATATTGTTGATCCTGCCTCTTTCCCTTCTATTTCCCAATCTCATGCTCCTGAGCCTCCCCCTAGAACCCCTCCTATAGAACTCCACCACTCGTCTTGCACTCAACATCCTTTGGCTCATATGATTCAGACTAGGGAATATGAAGATGAGGAAGACTTGGCATGCAAAAATGCTGAAGAATGGGCGAACATTATTGTTTTGGCAAGCACCATCAAAGGCAGAGGAGATATCTGAATTCTGAAATTGTATGCTGAAGCAATGAGGGAACTGGATGAGTGGTTACCTGCAATGAAAGCAGAAATCCAGTCATTGGAAAATTGCCATTGTTGGACTTTAGTGGATCATCCCCCTAATGTTTGGGTACTGGAAGGCATGTGGGTATATGATCTGAAGGTTGATGATGAGGGTGTTGTTCTGAGGAAGAAGGCTTGTTATGTGGAGCAAGGTGACATGCAAATTGCTGGTGTAGATTATGACAAAAGCTGGGCAATGGTTGCAAGATTTGAATCCATGTGTTTCTTAATTTCCATCTCCACTTTCAAACATCTTTGTACCTGTCAATGGGATTTTTCATCTGCATACCTTAATGGAAATTTGCCTGCCGATCCTCCCATCTATATGCACCAACCTACTGGCTTCACTAAACAGGGGGAGGAGGACAAGGTATGCTTGATGCATAAGCCATTGTACAGCATGTCTCAAGCAGGCCACATTTGGTATAAAGAACTTCAAAATCAATTTCACCACCTCAGTTTCAAATCCTCATGCACAGACCCATGCATTTGCTATTAAAAAGACCCTTCTACTGGTGATTATTCCATAGCCTCAGTCCATACTGATGATGTTTTTAGTGGTTCATTGTCTGACTCTGAAGCTGATCAAGTCATCAAAGGCTTTGCAATATGGGACTTGAAAGACATCAAAGACAAGAATTTTCTTGTCGGTCTAACAATTGACCATCTCTTTGATAGGTCAATTGCTGTCTCACAAGCCCCTTTCTTCCAGCAAGCTTTCTGGTATTTCAATATTATCAATGAGCTCCATCCCATATACACTCCACTTCCCCCCAACTTTTCACTTTCCCCAGACAACATTCAGACTGAAGACAATGTGTCATTTATGGCAGGAAAACCATATCATGGCATCTTAGGGTGTTGTTAGTGGGGAGCCAGCAGTACACAACCTGATATAGTCTTTGCCTGCTCAATCCTCTCTACAGTTCAAAATACACCTATGCAGAAGCATTGGAATCTCCTCATTAAACTCTGCCACTACATCTACACAACAATTCATTATGGTATTGTCTACTGACCAGGCAGCATGGGGAATCTCAAGCCCATAGGTTATGTCAACATGGACTGGGCTGGAGATAAAGTTACTCAGAAATCTACATCGGGTTATATTTTTGTTGTGAACGGCTCACCTGTCTCTTGGTCATCGAAGCGACAGGATGCAGTTTCAATTTCCTCCATGGAATCTGAGTACATCTCCCTCTCTCATGGTGTACAACAGGCATTGTGGATGCAAAGTTGGTTGGATGAAGTTGGGCTTGGTCTTGGGAAGGAGCCTCTCAATTTATTGTGTGATAGTATTGGTGCTGTGAGTCTCTCTGAAACTACTAAAGCTCACACTGTCTCAAAGCACATCAATATACAGTTTCACTTTGTTTGTGACTGCATCACTAATGGTACCATTGCCATACACCCAATTTCCTTCTCCCAAAACCTTGCCAATATAATAATGAAGTCACTTCCTAAAGAGAAACACTGTTGTATTGTTTGTGCCCTGGGTCTTGATTGGTGGTATCAGGACACCAGGGGGAGTGTTAGATTGACATAATACGGTCCGCATATATTGGTGTCCTGAGTCTGTACCCATGACTGCATTCTGGAGTGGCTTAAGGTATATGCATCTGGTTCCATACGGATATCTTTCTGTAGTCATTTCATGCTGTTGTTATTTATTCCTTTTCCTTTTCTTTATTCTGAGATGCCCTATTTCTACCCAACAGTTTCCACTTCTACCCTCAGAACTTGTCTACAATTCTGAGGGTATGCTCTTTCTCTTTCTATATTTTATTATCTTTGTTACTTACTTTACCTACAGTCCAGTGTACTTACCTAGGATGTTAGGTAATTGAGAACTTGTCTACAATTCTAAGGTCCAGTGTACTTACCTAGGATGTTAGATAATTGAGAACTTGTCTACAATTCTAAGGTCCAGTGTACTTACCTAGGATGTTAGTTATTTAACAGCAAGGCTTAGTGGTATTTGTATCATAAATGGTATGCATTGATCACCTTGCTTGCAAGGTCTATTCCACACCTGTAAATTACATTTTGATGAGATCATTTCTCACATATTCAAATGTGTTTTTGGCTCCAAAGCAAACAGACACCCAGCACAATATTTTGGCACTTAATATTAACCAAACCAGCTTCACTTCCATCATCATCATAGACATCCACTTAACTCTTCTTCTTTCTTCTTCATATGCACCAAGAAAGTGAAAAGCAAAAGGACTGATGTAGAGAGCAAAACTGAGGCTATTGTATGGGAATCATGAATAATCTGCCACTTGGTGCTCATCAATGAAACCATCTCCATTGTGCAAGCCATGTTTTGCCCACACAAGTGGAGCCTCTCTAATAATTGGAATTCATCATTTTGAGGAGTTTCTTTTCATCCAAATTATAGTGGCATAAGTTGGAAAAACAAGGAACTCCAGTTTTGAGCTAGGGACAAAGATGTTATAATATTTTATTTGCTATAGCAATTCAAGTTATTCCTATGACTTGCTATCATCTGGTAGAGTAAGAGGGATGTGATGGAAAGGGAGTTGGACAAACAGGGGGTCAGAAAAGATATATAAAATTACCTATTACACAGTATATAAATGGTAGTCTACAAAATGAGTCAAAGGAAGCAAATATGAAACAGCAGAGGCATAAGTTGGAATAATGTTGAGCAGCTGGACAACCCAGAATGCCATGTTCCTCAACATCATCAATTGCTTCCAATCACACAATAAATAAAATTATATACTGTTTTGTGGTTCAAACCAAAAACACTTGCCAATGGGACTAAGTTGCCCACATAAATTATGTCATTAACCACTACTTTAAATAGGCATTAATGTAATTGCAGTTTGCACAACTACTTATATGGGCACATATTGATTACAAATACATATACTTAACCCTAAACCCTAACCTCCCTAAACCCTAACCTTTTGCACAAGCCCAACCCTAAATCCTAACCCTCAGTTCACCCTGTTTGGCAATGTTCAGACCTGCTCCCTAACAGGAGTGGGCCTTCACACTGCTTAATTTTAGTTCCAAGTTTGACTTACCTAAATGGGAACTTGCTATTGCAAGTGGAATAACAATAAAGGGACTTGCTATAGCAAGTAGATAATGATAATACCATTGTTTTATGGTTGCAGTTTTATAAATATCATCTACAAACCATCTACATTGACTTGTACATAGAAAATTGGCTTAGTAAATTCTCACTATTTTAATACACATATATGCCACAAAGATAATCAGATTTAACCTTTGAAAATTGAACCAAAATTTACAGGCTGTGGGGCTTATAATCTAATATACAAGGTCAATTATGTTTCCTGCAGCTATAATGAAGTGTTTCTATTCAGCTTGCAACTGCTTGGATGGTTTCTGCTGGCTCCATACATGAGTTGACCCCAGTTTTGATCCTGACCCTGACCCAGCCCAGACTGACCTGACCCCATATCTTGGGTCATAATTAGGCATTTGCTGACTCAACCCAACCTGACCCTGCACATCCCTACAAATAGGGGAGCTAGGGAGAAAGAGGATATATAATTAGTATTGCTATAACAAGTCCTAAATCATTACAATTACAATTACTTGCTATTGCAAGTGGCATAAAGTATTATTAACTTGCCTTAACCAGCTTATAACAGCTGTCAAGCAATTTTGGCTCCAATGTGAGGCCCACGACTTTTGTTGAAAGAAGCAAAATGTAAATGACCCCAAGCAAAGGATTAAACTCCAAGCCATGGTGGCTTGGTAGCAGACAATATACCTTGTGGCGCACATAACTGTTTCACAAAATAAGCACATAATGTTCAACATAGGTTGATTTGCAATATGAGTCCCTCTGCACACACCCAGAGGCTCTGCCCCCAGACTCCTATATTATATCCTGAACCCTAAACCCTAACCCAACACTATCCCCTAACAGCCTAACCGGTGCAAAAACCCTAACCCTAACCCTAAACATATCATTCCCAAACATTGGTAATGTTCTGACCTGCTCCATTACATTAGGGCTAGCTGAAGAACCTGAGCAGGCCATCACATTGCAAAGTCTCAGTTACTCAAAAACCATTCTTAAGTGGTGCCTGAGTCTTTGATAACACAAGTAAATTATCCTTATCCATACTTGCAATATCACTCAAATTGGAAATAATTTAGTACTTTATTACAAGATCAATTGTATAATAGTATCATTATTCATAGATGCCCATTCCTCTCCATCACTTTAACTGGAAGCTCTCAAATTTTCAGATAAAACTTGTATGTAGCTCAAAGTTCAGAGTCAAGGTTCTTCCCCCAGGTTAGCTAGCTGCTAGAATCATAACCAAGGAAAGATAGACCAACAGTCTTGTGTAGCTCTTGAGTCAGAATATGAAGGGGAGGGAGAGAATAATGGAAAGAGCCTTCAAGTTGGAACTTGGTGCAAAACAGTTCTGGTGCTATATCAAAAAAGGCCATCCTGTCCATCAAATAAGTATGTTGTGGTATGGCTATGCTCAGTCCATATGAAATCTCCATCAAATTAGAAAATCTCCATCATTGAGGCAAGTTGAACCTAGCATAGGTAAGCCCTAACAGCAAATCAAGTTTATAATTTCCGAATTTCCAATCTTGCTTTATGAATAAGTCACACGTACCTTCTAACCTGACAATCTGAAGATACTTGCTCGCACACCAGACCAATTCCTCATCTGATGGGATTTCTTCTTCTCCCTAGAGTATGTGGAAGCATGTGTACATCAAAGAAAGCTAGGTTATGAATTTTTGAAGAATTATGGGCACTTACATCATGAATGACAAAAGCCCAGTCATCATCATGAGTTATCACCACATTGACTTCGCTGTGCTATGAATTTTAAAAAAATAAAGTCAACTGTCAGATACATATGTAGTTGAAAATAAACAAAATGCACATTACACAAAATCCATCAATTGATCACATCAGAAGGATGGTAAGTCTACATGATTTGAAAATGTTAGTAAACTCAGGTATACCAGACCAAAACATGTACTTGATTCCTCTCAGGCATAGGTACAATCTCAATAAATGCTTCCCCCATCGAGTTCCCTGTACTAGAAATAGGAGACAATGATGAGCTCTCCATTTTGTCTGTTTCCCTGACAGCAATCTTAAATCCCCTCAAAAACAAACATAAAGTCTGCTTCTCAAAAACATCATCCATCCCCACTGTTGGTGCAGCATACACTACTCTCAAAAATGTATATCTCAAGTTGGATCAAAATGAGTGAGGGAGGATTGGTTTCAACTTGAGCTCTACCTCCAGGTCTCTGAACCAAGAATCATTTTGAGGGTGCTTGTGAGCAAAACAGGCTGCCCTGTATGTGCGGGCCTTGTAACCAGTGATGAGGTAGATCACATTTGAGGGGATTTGGAGTTGGCATCCAAATTGGGGCTGTTGCAGATCTTGTCGGCTGGTGTCGCTTGGCCTGTTAAGATAGTCATACCATGATCAAGCAAATTTGGTAGGAACTTTGCTACAGGATTTGAAAAATTGGTGAGTAATTGTAAAAAAGGCCTGAGTACATACCTAGTCCAAAAACAAAACATGCATGGAGATGGAATTGTGGCTTTCCAAAAGAACAAAGAGTTGCTGACAATATGTGACCCGGGGCCAAATGCTTTCAGTTTACAAATAACAATATTACTATTATTATTATCATTTCCAGGGTTGATCTCAAGCAGACTGAAATTTGGGGGGACTCTTTGTGCATTCACAGGATCATCTGCCAAATGACATGTGTTAAAGAGATAGCTAAATCCTCCAAAGTCATTCAGCATGACCACGTCTCCAATTTTGACTCCAGCTTGTCTGCATTCCAAGGGGAGGTTGCTATCAGTTGTTGAGTGCCAGAGAGGGTAGCTGTGCTTTGTTGGTGCAAGTAGACAGATGTAGAGTTCACTTTCGGTGAGTGATTTGAGTCCTGCTGTTGTTGTTGGGGACGTTGCCACAAAGTTTGAGGGTATTAAAGGACTTGTGATACCATCTGAATTAGATGAATTAGAGTGACTAGGAGATGTTCTGTGGGTTCTGTTAAGGGTTTGGCTAGGATTAAAGAGCCACAAGACTTACTGTGAGGTTGGTGTTTTTGCAGTCATCGTGGTGGTGAAAGGAGAAAGAACTGGAAATGTAGCAAAGGCATGTTGGGGTGTATTCAGGTGCCTCATGGCTGTAATATGGCTGCCAGTGGTGAGTTCAAGCTGTTCATGAACTTCATGGAGTTGGAGCTCCTCAACACCAGAATCCATAGTGTCGAGACAGACTTACTGGAAAGAGTCAGTATTTGAAATTACTGCTGTCATAATCAAGTCACTATACACACAGTAGTGAACCTTACCTACCTAATATTGGTTCCTTTCCACAGCCCTTCCACTGCTTCCAGAATCTTATTTTTCAGTTAATTGTCTTCTGTGTCACTGTCAAGGACCTAGGAAGTACATACTGGATTACAATGGTGTTATGCCAAAGTACGCTGTCTATAGCATATACTTACCCAGTGACAGCCTTGGAGTTCAAAAGTTATGGTTTTCAGCTGCGCATTATATTAGTCTGGGACAGAGGACCCAAGTTGAGTTTAATGCATGCACCACTCAACTGAATTTGCATTGAGTCATGATTCTTTGCACTTTGGAATATTATTAGCCTTGCCGGTGTTTTGAATGGTTACCAGTAGTGAGACAGAAGAAGACACTGCAAATCCTTGAAGATGTATGCACAGTGAGTCATTGCAACACTGGTTATCTTTGCATCCCATAGCCACTGGCAGTAGTAGGTGCATAGTACCTAAGTAATCAATTGAGTGTCCCTTTTTTGAACTGAGGCCTGAATGTAACTTGGCAAGAGAACTTCCAAGTTTCCAATGGTTAAATTGTCAGATTGTGTTGTAACTGGTGACATACAGACTTGCCAATGCCATGTTGACGGACTGCGCTGGGACAGACTGCACTAGGACGGACTGCACTGGGTCTGCCATAGAAATGTTATCTAATTTTATCAGTCCCATGATCACCCAAATGGGAAATCCCTGATATTGGCTGTTGGTCTCATCTACAGCTCTGCACTGGTCTAATTTTGCACTGTGCAACACTTTTCACTGGTCGATGCTGAGCACCACATTCCCTAACCCAGTTCATAGCCTGGTACTCACAAAATTACCTTTGCTAGGCAATAACCAGCTGCATAATAGACCTTCTTCACCCATTGTCATCGACCAGGATTTGCAGCAGCTCTATGAACAGGTTCTGGCTGGTTTCAATTCAGAGGAAGGTGATAGTCCAACAATGACCGTGGAAAGTGGGTTGACATCAGCCACATACTCAACTGCTTCCCATAATTCTGGCTATTCTGATGCTTCTTCTGCTCACACTCCAAGCCCACAGCCAAGGCCTCAAGATGGTCACAGAAGATTTCCAGACTCAATGGCAGGAAAGGACATGGAGGATATTGAAAAGCTTTACAGTGTCTACACTGCCAATCCATCTCCAGAATCTGGCTATGGCTATTCTTCTCTGCTTACAACTGCCTCCAGCTATTACAGTCACTGTCACCAAAATAGTTCTTCTTCTTACAATGATCTCTCGTCCAGCCATATCCTCTCCCCAATATCTCCCGCATCTACTACTGCAGCAACTTATGCACAGAGTGCAAGAAGCCCTACTAGTCACTTGACATATAAATAGGCCAGTGCTAGTGCGTGGTGGGACTTGTGCCCCATTCTTTCTCAGTGCATCCAATGCAATGAACACTAAGCTAAAAATATATAAATTATAAAATTTAGATCAATTCAAAATTGCCTGTTAAGGATCAGGCACAGAATTCACCACCTCTATAACTCAGCATTTCATTTCATTCCATGCACTCGTAATAATCTACAATCCTGAGGCAGCATTTACAGGGAAGGAAATTGTGGTGAGTCATGTTTTTGTTGCTCAAGCCTTGCTTTTTTGTTTGCTGATGTACAATGTTCTAGGATACGATCCAATCACTAATATGAAAACACTTACTGCTCAACCATTCATTGAACTTTACCAATGCTTCCGTTTATCCATCATCTTCCTCAACAAGCATTGACCGTAAAGCAGCCCTACACATTGCCTGCTCCCTCCAATCTCAGCTCCTCTTTGAAGTCAAAGGAGACAGGCGAGAATTGACTGACAGTGTAGAAGATGTGTATATGTTCCTGGATGCTTCTTCCAGCCCCTCCATGTTGTCATCTTCAAGGTCAACCGGTGGGATAGCGGTACACTGGCCATGTTGCCTTTACCAACAGGTGTAGCAATGATGCTTACAAGGTGTTATGTCCCTACATGTGTGGAAGAAAAGCCATGCTACACATGGGACTGTCCAAAATGCAGTCAGTCAATACAAAAGATGCTTTCAGCTTTGACAACATCCCTGTATTATTACCAGTTATCCACTGCATCAAGATCTCAGCCAAATCATCTTCCAATTCCACATCCCTTTCTTTCTGACTGTTGTAAAGCTGGTACAAACATCTATTCCTAACCCCTATTCATTTCTCTTTTACTATACATCTTTCACATGACCGCATTTATGACTAACTTTCATATCAATACCTTTTGGACATACAACTCCTCCTTATCTCCACTCCACATGGTATCATTGTTCTTTTTCTATTTTGTTCCCACTGTCATTGTTTTATTAATGAACTGTCCTTGTTTCTCTTCTCACATCTGTCGCATGACCACATGCTCCATACCTTTTATTCTTGTAGCTGTCACTTAGCTATTGTCTTCCAGTAGCATTAGTCCCTCTTACAGCTTACTACAGTATATATACCTACCACCTGTAACCTGAGTCCCCATCTTGACCTCTCTGTTGATTGGGACCAGGTGAGTATCCTGCTTGTACCAGTAGACTATTTAATTAACTCTGTTGATTGGGACCAGACTTTGCCTGAACTGATTACTGTGCTTTTGAAAGCCACTCCACTGTAAACCGCTTCATGACACCAACTCTGTCCCAGATTTGCAGGGTGCTGGAGCTCCTTTATCTACAAGGGGCACTTCTCCCATGCATCTATCTCATTTGGATTTCCCTGCAGGGGGACCATCAAGTAAACATACAAAGATTGATGAGTCTGGGCCATTCACATGCCCTGGTACTGAAACTGGGTCTGAGGCAAAGAAACCATGGAAAGACAATGTACCTGAAGAAGTGTTGAATCAAATAGGTGAAGTGGAAGTGAAGAGACAGGTGGTGATACATAATTTGGTAGCAAAGGAGATGGAGTATCTTGAGCAGTTGGTTTTACTTGAGTCAGATTTCTTGAGGCCTTTGACAGAGTGGGTCACAGAGAAAGAGAAGGAGAAGGAAAGAGAGCAAGGTGCAGGTATGAGTACAGGTGTAGATCCTGCCCATGTTTCTTTGCTGTCATTTGCCGCCGCTGCCTCTCCTCTGCCTACCCCATCCATGGTTGTCTCAAGTTCTGGTTCCAGTGGTCTTCCCTTGTCATTGTCATCTTCAGTACCTCTGAATCATTGTCAAATGGCTGCTCACCACTACTGAGTTTCACATCTGCATTACATTATCTTTTATCACTTTTGACAGCCATTATTACTTCTCATGCACAGCTTGACGAGAGTCTGCTTGTCCGCATGTGCGAGTTGCAGTATGGGATTATCAAATGAATTGGGGATTTGTATCTGGAGAAGGCTGCGAGGAGCTGGAGAGCTGGGTGGGGCAATAGGTGGGTAGAGGGGAAGGCATTCATTAGCAGAGGGGGAGGATGGACTGGGGATAGTGGATATGATGAGTGGGTTGTGGCGTGGACAACATCAGGTTTGGGTGGGTTGAGTATTTTCAATGCTGGTAACAAGAGTTTGGATAGGATGTGGGGCAGCGAGTGGAAGGTGGTTGTGGCAGAGCAAGGGAGGGTTCATCAGTCAGCGAGCATGGGCAGGGACAAGAATGGGGCTGCAGAGGTAGGGTCCATGGACTCATTCCCTGATGTTGATTTGAAGAGGTTCTCAGAGCTCCTTGTGCTTCCTGCTACCCATCTTCAGTCATACCCTTCCCTCCTCTCAACTGTTCTTGCCTCTTCTTCTGACTCAGCATCTTCATTGTCTGGTACTTCTTCAGCAAATTCCAACTCAACCAACCCTGCAGTGAACAGGGCTTACAGGTGTCAGGAGGAGAAGGGGAAGGGAAGGGAAGAAAACCCTGACAAGTCTTATCTCTGAGAAGCTGGGAGAGCAATGAGAGCATTGTGGGGGTATGCAAAGGTGAAGATGTTCCAGATGAGCATGAACATTGGGGCAAGTGAAAATAATGGTGGGAAGGGATCTATGGGGGATGCAGTGACCAAATGGGAGTGGTTTGATTTTGTTATGCCCTACACTATTTTTTCCGCTCTTTCCAAACAGTACACTCACCACACGACTCGATAATAGTCCTACCAATTCATTCGGCTGTCCAAATCCGACACACATTTCGCGAGGCGAACTAACCAGTTGCTCATTCCAAACTTCTATTCACAAGGCCACATGTCTTCCTGCAGAGTATAAAAGCCTTGTACCTACATCTCTCACAATAATGCTGTTATTACCTGAACTATCTTGATCTGTGTTGTTTCTGTTCTCTTGTTCACTAGTCTATA
This sequence comes from Collybiopsis luxurians FD-317 M1, assembly GCA_000827265.1. Taxonomy (NCBI): domain Eukaryota; kingdom Fungi; phylum Basidiomycota; class Agaricomycetes; order Agaricales; family Omphalotaceae; genus Collybiopsis; species Collybiopsis luxurians. The sequence goes on from KN834847.1 coordinate 68,691, forward strand.
ATATTATTCTGCTTAACACTGAGTCAAGCAAACCCCATTGACACCGAGTCACTGGCATATCCACTTCTCACTTGTCGAACCAATCGACAAGACTATTCGACTGCTGTAGCCTTTCAAATATTCCATCTCGTAGGGTAAACGGACACTGAGTCACGAACCTTCTGAGTCAACCCTCGTTAATACCGTCTTAATGAGTTCTCTCGATATACAATCTCTAGTCACACCGAGCTACTAGATTTGTTATTCGACACTCGAGGATCACCCCTCTATATCAAATACTCAAACCGTACAGGACTTGATCACTTGTCGTATGTAGTGACTCCCCATCGCGTACTCTGTCTCAGCTGTGGTATAATAAAATACTTTCTACTCACTGAACCTGCTACAAGCTTCTAACAACAAAGGTAGTAAAGGTCCTAACAAAATAACAGCATTCTCTCCATCACCGAGATGTCTGGGGAATCTGCGAAACGTTTTGTAAGTGAACAAGAAAGACGGCATCAAGAACAAGAACACCAAAGAGCAGCGAGAGCTACAAGGTTCCAGAGAAGAGAGGAGCGACATGGAGCTTCTACACTGGATGACCGCTCAGTTTTGTCAGCACCTGCGAGAGGTGCCATACCCTCAAGAACGGGGGAAATTTTGGAACATAATGATAGAAACCCGTTTGACCTGGAAAATCCTGTCGAACATGGGTCTCCTCATGTTCCGGGACACCTGGTCTCGACACCATATGTTTCGAGTCGCTCCCAGCGAGGTCAGCCATATCATATGGCAGCTAGAGCTGACTTGAGGCTAGCCATGAGGCCAACACAAAGTGCCCCAATAACACCCGAGAAAGGAAGGGAACAAGAAACAATTCATTTATTGGAATTAACTTGTTCCCCGGAAGATCCTCGAGGCTTTAGTGTGGGAGTCAGCTCGACACGCCCCTTCCACATGCCAACTCATCCTGAGAACGAGGATTATTATGAAGATATTGGCATATCCCCAACGACACAATATACATCTATAGGGGCGAGACGCGAGGTCATCTCCCCATTAGAACATATCAGATGTCCACTTCCTCTCACACCAAGAGAAGAAGAATCTAAATTTGCATTGCAACAATCAGAACGAGAGACGAGTCAGGGGTTATACCCGTTGGGGCCACTCTCATTAAGGGGCCCACGGTCTCCGTTCAATTTAAAACGGTCTACTCCAATAGTAGAAAGTGACACGATACAGGCTCAGGGATTGTTGAGCCCAATCCCCGATATAGGTAGAAGAACCGTCTCGTCGCTGGAGCAAAGCAGTCCGTTACCTGCTCCTCCAACGACAGAAGAATTCATGAAGGAGACACAGAATTGGAACCGCGAGAGTTCCTTAATGTCCCCTCCCTATCAGAATGTTTGTGTCGTACCGTTGACAGAATTAACACATCAATTGGTTGATTTACTTCAAATCAATCAATGCACACGTTTCGAATTAATAAAGGCAATGCAATATTATATTCAAATTATTAATGGTCGAGACCCAGAAACGAAGGACAATTTCTGGGTACTAGCTGCCTATTTTCGGAAACGTCTAATGCAATGACCTTCCCAGCTACCTAATGGAATAAATAATGAAATATTCCAGTCAAAAGAAGTATACGAGGGAGCCCTATGGCTATCACAGCTGATTATGGATCCCGAATGAATGGAAATGGTGAACGAGGCCACCATGAGGCATCTCGAGTCAATACAAAAATCTCGAATCGATTTTCCGCTCAATACAATAGTGGATAACGAAGAGAGGAAAACGCTGAACTCTCCTACGTTATCACTATTAGATAAAGTGGAACAAGGACGGTCTGTGAGAGCAGACGACCTTATTGGGGGTTACAGCTATACCAGTCAATTTTGGGACCAGCAGAAAATAGCTCAGGTGGCAAAGGAGTATCATAAATCTATGGGAAATACTACTACTCCAAGTCATGAGGATCTGGAAGAGTCAAGGCGACTTCCACCCACTGAACTAGACCGCAGGCTGCTAATAGTACCCAAAGAAAGGGGTGAACACCAGGTGAGAACAGCCGACGGGGTTTGGGAACTCAAACCCTCCTCAGGAAAGTCTCGAAAGGAGGAGAATGAATTCTTTTCAGAAAGAACTGCGAGACGTTTGGCATTGCAAAATGCCAGCGACACGCTGATGAGTGCGATAAATCCTCGAGATGAGGATATTTGCCTAGTGAAGCAGTACAAGGAGAGAATCCATGGAGATGTGGGAGGCTCATGGGTACTAAGAGCCCAGATGGAATCAGCGACAGATGAGCTGGAAGTTGCTATGACCACAGGGGATCCTCATACGAGTCTCGAAACCCAAACCAAGCAGGAGATTTTCTCTCCCAGAGCAGAACATTTGCAAGCTGGAAGCTCAAAAGTACATATTGGAGGTGAAATTCCTCTCGATGCAGCTCT
>KN834847.1:83351-160513 GCA_000827265.1 Collybiopsis luxurians FD-317 M1
ATGTCTTCCCGCAGAGTATAAAAGACCTTGTACCTACATCTCTCACGATAATGCTGTTATTACCTGAACTATCTTGATCTGTGTTGTTTCTGTTCTCTTGTTCACTAGTCTATAATATTATTCTGCTTAACACCGAGTCAAGCAAACCCCATTGACACCGAGTCACTGGCATATCCACTTCTCACTTGTCGAACCAATTGACAAGACTATTCGACTGCCGTAGCCTTTCGAATATTCCGTCTCGTAGGGTAAACGGACACCGAGTCACGAACCTTCTGAGTCAACCCTCGTTAATACCGTCTTAACGAGTTCTCTCAATATACAATCTCTAGTCGCACCGAGCTACTAGATTTGTTATTCGACACTCGAGGATCACCCCTCTATATCAAATACTCAAACCGTACAGGACTCGATCACTTGTCATACGTAGCGACTCCCCATCGCATACTCTGTCTCGGCTGTGGTATAATAAAATACTTTCTACTCACTGAACCTGCTACAAGCTTCTAACAACAAAGGTAGTAAAGGTCCTAACAGATTTGACGTCGGAGGAGGAGAGGAAGGAGATTGGGAAGGCTGAGATGAAGAGGCAGGTGTAAGTCATTTGTTACCTTTGGAGTGTGACAGTTCAAAATTGACTTTGTGGTTGGATAGGATCATATTTGAGCTTATAAAGGGTGAGATGGCATATGTGAAGGACTTAGAGAATATCAAAAATGTATGTGTGCTTCATCTTTTTTTTTATCTAGTTGAGCTGAGCTTTTTCACAGATATATATTGCCCCTCTACAAAATGCATCTACCTCTGTAAATCCCATTATACCTGCCAAGCAATTACCTCAATTCATCCACTCCATTTTCAATAACATCAAAGCTCTAGTACTTGACCCACCATCTGATCCTTATTCACCTAGTCAAATCTACAAGTTCCACCTTGACATCCTGCATACATGGGGTCAATACTTTATTCTCTTGATTCTTGATTCTCAATTCTTGGAATACGCTCTTAGCTCAAGGGTGGAGCCTTGGGGCGCTACCTGAGTGATCTCAATTTTCAACTGCAATCAAACTGCCAATAGTAATACTTATCATGTTCAAGCTTAGCAAATTCAAGTTAGAGGGCTGAGGCAGGAGTCTATGTAAATCAGACAGAATTCAGAGTCAAGTAGCCCAGCAGGTAGTACTGTACCAACTGATTATCATTCAGGTCACAGTGGACCTGGGATCTGGCTTGAGTCCTGACCTCCAGTGCTGACTCACTAGCTTCTGGTTCTGGTTCTGGGTGAATTTTCTTTTCTCCCATGTGTGGGCACACACATCAAAATTTAGTCTTACCGCTCGCAACCCAATGTTAAATTTGCAACTTTAAAGTCATCCACCTGGATCAAGAATCAAGATCTCCATTGGAAGGTTGTGGACCATTGGTAGTACGAATCAGTCTCCAGACCCACAACTAATATCGAGGTCCGAGCTCTGTATCTGCTTTGCATTCCGCTCATCTCACTCTATACAACTGGAAGTATCAAGTAACCACTGGGACTGGCAACTGCAAGGTCATCAGAGGCTAGATGAAAGGTGAGTAGCTATGCCTCTAGCAGATAGAGAAATAAATAACAACAGTAGCAACCACTGCCAGTACGATCTGCCATAGTCATGTGCTCAGAGCAATTGAAGCCACTTACCTCAAGTTTCACAACTTACAGTTGACAGCCTGGCATGCACTGCCCACCAAGTCAGTAGAATCTTCTATCCAACTCCAAGGTGCAAATCTGAGCGGACTGGAACTGCAGGTGGGACTCAGAATTGTTTATCAGTGACATTACTGTGCTCAAGTTACTATGTACAACATACATGAGTTTTTCCTCTATCTAGTACTTCCTATCCTATCCTTATGAATGGCTGCCAATATGTGGATGTGAACCTGATTTCCCTCCCTCCGAATCGACGCTGATCTGAGCTGCTATAATTAAAACCACTCACTACATTCAACCTCAATAACTGTTCAATGAACCCTTTTGACCTAGTTACTGTCTAGCATCCCACTCTCAAGCATATGAACAGATGATACTCCGCCACTGCGCCCACCTCAAATTTGACTGGATCTCAGTTGCTCATCCTGGGCAAGTGCCTGCCAAATTGCCTCACCAGTTGGCAGTGATTCTGAATCCATATGGTTATTTCAAAAGATTGACAGGAAACATCAAGATTGAGATGTGCAAATGCATTCAAATGAGACACCACCACCTCAGGTACCAATGTACATTGTACATATATATTCGTACATAGATTGGCTACATATGTCTGACCACTCCAAGTTTAAGAGAGTTGAAGATAGATTTGAGCAGAATGACACAGTGAATCCAACCTTGCAGAGCTCATACTACATGACAAGCAGTAAATCTTTGGTTGATTTTGTTCTCTACCCACATACTGACATGGTTTACAAAGTGCAACTTACACATGATATTCATCAATCATGTAACAAGTAGTTACTGTATCATGGAATGCAGTCACTTTGGGTACCAGGTTGACCTGGCTGATCTGGGTCGAGTCTCAAAGGCTATTTCTGAAAACCTGATGCTGCTTCGGTACATAAGCATGCATGTGTCGACATTATATGCAGATCAGTTTAAAGAAGTTTAAGAAAACAAAGTTTGAAAGTTTCAGATAGATATCATGATGGGATGCACATGGGATGCACATGGTCCTGCTGCGCTGTACTGCTTCCTTCAAGTTGGCAGACTTTGACTACATGCTCTGCTGTTATTTTTCTGAGAAATCCTGAGAAGAACAATTTAACATTGAAGACTGCCACAGAGAAACTCCACACTGGAGTTTCATCCAAGTTGCATCAGGATCTGGTCCAGTTCTCAGCTCTGTCAACATTTGATGACAGATGCCGGATGCCCTTTCAGTCTTCTCAGTGCAGATTAGTAGATTACTGCTAGACTAAGCAGGTTAAATCCTTGGCAGAAGAACAGCATATAGCTGTTAATTTTTAAATCCCTTTTTCTAATTCTAGAACAGAAATTGTGACATAACAATCTGTTCTACATGAATTATAAAGAACAGGATCTCCAGATTTGCATCTGTTTCAAATGCAATAATTACTATCACATATATTCCCTCAGAGTAAGAAGAAAGATTCAAAGCAATGAGTACACCTGCCAGTATTACCACCACCGGCTATCCCACCAAAGATCTCCTTGTCCCTGACGAAGTCTGCCAGTACTTGCCATCAATGGCCAAGCTTTAACAAAGTCCGACTCTAGTTGATTAACAGTGATCCACCGGAGTGGCCCTCCTCTGAACCCAGCATCACCAACATTGAGATATGATCGCAAGACTGCATCCATCTTCAAGGCAATATGTATATCTGGGGCAAACAATGACCCTGGTTTCAGAGAGAGATCAAACTCAAGATGCAAGCTTTTCGGTCGAGTGTATATAAAATCTGAGAAAGATGCCTGGGTGCTGATGCCAAGATAGTATGCATTGCCAGGGAATTCCTCGCTGAACAGAAATTTTTGATCAGAGGAGTTGGGAGTTGGACCCAATATGACCCTGCATAAAACAGGTAGATTTTCATAGTGGCATATGACAAGTTGTAGGCAAATGAGAGATGGAAGGGCCAAGTAAGCTCTGTTGTATGCCCACATACCCAGACCATTCTTCTCTTCGACTTCAATTAAAACCATAAGGAGACTATCAAATTTGTAGTAGTAGGAAATACTCACACTTTTGGTCAAAAAGAGTTATATGCTTGATGTTGTGAAGGAATGATTTTCCAACAAAGACAGGAATGTACATGCAGTCAATTGCAAGATATCCAAGATTTCTGTACGATAAGAATCTGTTCTCGAAAAGTAGAATCTCCATCACCATGTTGTAAGGAAGGTGCCAATCACTGTCCCGAAGAAGAAATCGCCTGAGTTCCAGTTTTCTCCCATTTGTATCAAGTGCCTCACTACATCCAGTGGGCCTGCTCAGTGCTGCACAAAGGACAGGGAGATCAGAGACCTTGTTGATCAACATTTGTGGATCAAATGAGTATTTGCATCCCAAATTCCAGATGTAGAGTGTATGTAATGAAGGGGCATAAGCGGCGAAGCATTCGAATGGGTCAAGGGTAGGTGCTTCAAGACGTATCAGATGGTCTTCATGCGGAACATATATGTTGATATTCTCCAAGGCAAGTCGTTGGATTCCTGACCAGCTACTCCGCAATAGGTTTGTGAGGGTTTTAATGGCATTGAAATCACAGGATTTAAAGCGGCAATCCAAGAAAGTAAAGTTGAACTCTGTCAGCCTCAGCTTTCCAGGATGACACGTCTCCATTAGCGGCGCTGATATCATCTGCCATAGTGGTCCACTGAATTTGCTTGCGACACTCCAGGAGGAAGGTGTAATGAGGAAGCCCTTGATGCAGCATACGATCCCTAGAGTGCAAACAAGATGCTCGAATGAGTCCTCCATTATTGTGTAGCATTCGGGATCTTCATTGAAAATTAAGGGCAATACTTGAAAGCATCAGAAGAGATATTTTCTGGCACGAGAGAGCCATGACTTGGAGACCGGTGACACAATTTTGAGATCAGTCGATGAGTCGGAGGACTGATCAATAAACTGATAGTAGATCTCTTGGGGAAACCGCTCCGTATGCTGCATTTAAGAATCGATGATGTGACAACGAAGGTCGCGGCGCTTTAATTGGGATCCGCCATCAATGTCCACGTGCCAGAGATCCCACGCTATTTCGACGCATCCCCGGCCCGTCAGCAGTCCAACGGATTTTCTTTTCATTTCACGGTGGATTTTCAGCAGAGTACCACATACTCTTCAAAAGTTGGTTTGGATATCGGATATCGTGACGCTCTTCATTTTCCACGAGGCACGGGCTAGTTGAAACCGTAGTAAGACCCTTCAGGAGTTCGAAAGCTTGGTATAAGCTGATATCCGTATTCAATGGCTCGCTGCTAGCTTAGTAACGGGTTTGACCAATCTTTCTTCAATAAGCAGGAGACAATTGGAAAAGAAGACCAGCAAGTCTATTGTTTTGGTGAACTGCCTAATACAGGGAGGCAAAGTGGTTCGGGTGATCCAACATTAAGGACCAATAAGCCACAATGAAACCGTTCGACCATATATACAGCCGCTGTTGCACTTCGCTCCTTGCAAAACTCGTAGAGAACTCGCGTTCTAACGGAGTTCAGCCCACCCCGCATTGGTATGCCGACTATTACCATCCAAATCTCCCTGATTCCCGGGGGACTCCGGCCTGCTGGACTCGCGGATTATTCTTCTGGTGCCGATAAGTCGTATCCCATCTACGACGTAGTCATCGATGAGCAGCTGGGCCCAATAATCAATGCGAATTTCACTGGTTTCCAGAATGAATCATCTGCGCTCCCATGGATTCGCCTTCGTATCAATCATAGTCAACATGCCGAAGGAGAGATCAACTCACTGTTGGCACAAACGGCGATTGCAGATGAACATTGGGTAGCACCTTCGCTGCAGGAGTTTAGCTCTCGAGCTTCTGCTTTACTGTCCGACGATTTAGAGGTCTGGAAAAGCTATTCATTTCGTCCGCTAGTAGAGTTTCGGCAGTCATTGATCACACCACCTGCAGAGGACGAGGAGAACGGAGTCGACTACAGTGGGGAATTTCGCATCGCAGTCCCTGATAATACAGGCTCGGAGGAAGGAATTGGCCAAAGAGTTATCAGAACGGTGCAGACGGCACTCGGAATACTAACGTCTCATTTGGATTTGGAGCCAGTGAGGATGTCGCAGACCGAGAATACTCCAATAACTACTATTTAGCAGATTCGCTTTAATACATGAATAGTCAAGTACTATGTTTATCCTATCAAGTTCTACTTGGACCAATTGCTAAGACGCAGGATCAATGATAGCCATTCTTCTTATCTGGAGGAACTTAGTGAGCCATTGGCCAGCATTAAGAGCCGAAATTCATGAAGGTTTACCATCAGATCGTGGACGCCGTGAACTGGAATGTTCACCTGAACGAGAGGAATGGCCTGCTTGGACAGTCAGCACATTAATAAGCGGACCAACTAAACAGAACTTCCCATGCTCGCGATGGTGATGATTTTCCTTTCGCCTCGATCGTTTCTCTTCATACATCTCTGCCGCGGTTTTGGATGACAACGCAAAAGTTTGGGGTGTTGTAGTGGCGCTCTCATACGATGAATGCCGACGATCTTTGGAGTTCATTTGAAGAGTGTCAGTTGAACCTGCTTGAAATTAGATAGAATTGGTACAAGAAGACGAATGACGCTGACCGGAAATCTGATCATACATAGATGCTCGATCAGAAGGACCGTGACTTCCAGTACTCGAACGGTGTGTATGATAGCCGTTGTTGGTTGCGCCTAGAAGCGGCTAAGGCCAACTACTCTGCCGAAACAGTCTAATAACACCCACTCTGAGAGCCGCGTTCCCTTGATGAATCACGGCGCATCGTTCTCTGCGACGCTAACACGTTGGTTGTTGAATGTCGACTGGAAGGAAGGTTAATCGGTAGAGCTCCTCTAGTAGTAGTTGGCCCCGTATCGATGGGTCCAACTGCTTCTCGAGGGTCGTACGCATCAGAAGATTTGAATGCACGGGAGATTTTGTTCCGTAACCTAGATGAGAAGCTACGATCCTGTCTGGTGCTGGCGATGCTCAAATTATCTGAACTTGCACTCCGGAGACTGCTCGCCCTCGGGGAGGTCATGTTGAGGGATATTGACGAGAGTCTGTGCTCGAGACCCTGATGAGGGCTACCGTAAGCTGAAGCCGTTGAAAGCGCAGGAGCAGCTCTATTTGGGCTGGCGAATGAGTTAAGTTCTTTGCTACGCAAATAATTGATTTTTCGAAACTTGCCTTGTTGAATATACGCTCGATTGGCTGGTCGATCTCCCTGGCATCATTGGGCTGGGAGGTACGAATATTCCAGACTCGTGCATTGGATAGCCTGTAGGAGTTGCGGAAGCGGCTCCGGGCCCAAGATAGGTCATACTAGGATTATTAAGTGTTCTGCCGTATTGACCGTTACCTCGTGACGAAGTCAGTTTCAAGAAGATAGTCTCGGGTGGCTATGCTAATACCATTAGCGGCTTTGAATGTAGAGGATAAAGCAGCTCCAGAGGCTATATTGCAGGGTCATCGACTATTCAACGAACATGTATCTGACCACCTACCGGGTAAATACATGGATGATGGATTTTGAGACACGTATCCGCTGTCAGCCAGCCTAGAGGCGTCTCCGCCAGGATCTATCATTCATCGGAGGGAGAAAAACTGGCAATAAATGGGAATATTTACCCTTTGAAGAAAACGATTGTTGGTCTTGGTTCTGTTCCGAAGACACTTTTGATAAAAGCAAGGGTAAACTCACTTGTGTTGTTTTCCGAAATTCCACTAGCTCATCCAAGAGTTTTTCAATTTTGCTTGTGACATCCCTCCATCGAATGTACTCCTGCTCCCAGTTCTTGTCTTGAGCTGCTAGGGGCTCAAATCTATCCAGGTTTCTCTCTGCTCTGTACAGGACACATCAGCTCTATGGCGAGATCAAAGACAAGCTAACTCACGCTTTCAAACTATCTTCCATTTGATCATAGAATAGGTCCCCTTCGGGGGACAGAAGGAATTGTTGGTCCCCAAACTTCACCTTCTGGATGAATTCGCCGCAGTCCCTAGCTATTGTATCGGCTCTTTCATAGGTATCTTTGAAACCGTGTGCCAGAATGTATTGGGCCATAGACACGAGGTTTGTTGCGATTCTGACAATGGTATTTACGCCGCCACTACCGCCACTAGCACCGGTCAGCGGACTTAGAGGACTGCCCTGGGTGCTCTGGATTTGTGATGCTGAACCACCCGCGAAGAATGCAAAAGTTACACCTAACGAATAACAGGTCGAGATCCAAAGAGGTTTTCACTAATGATTTTACATACCGCCGTACTTCACGCGACTTAATGGTTTGCTCCTGATGCGATCAATGAGTTCCGAGTCGCCTGGAATTTCTCTGTCCTCCTATTCTTAAAGTTACTCCAACCCTGCAGCGTAGTAGTCTTAGGTGAATCACTCACATTCCGAATGACAGAAGCCCAATCATCATCATGAGTTATCGCGATATCAATGTCTTGATACTGGGATGAAGCTGAGAACTCATCAAAAATGAACAGGATTGAAAGAGTACCTTGCTAAGTATCCATTTGTTAATAACATTGGAGGGGTGATACATCTGGAATATGATTCAAAATCAATCAGTGAATACCAGACTTCGAACAGGCCTACTTGCTGTCCGGAATATTTGTGAGTAGAGCCATCTCTTTTTTTGGAAGTCCCTGGTGGTTTCTGCAGTCCACCATCTGTACTCCAGTCAGAATGTTGGGTAATGCTAATTTTCTCCCGAGATTGAGGTCCTACTCGAGCAGTAATTCTGAAGCCGCGCAGGAATGTACATCCAGACTGATTTTCAAGGATATCGTCGGCACCAGCTGATGCTAACGCAGAATCAGATCGACGGAACAAGTACCCAGGCTTCATCCCTGCTATTCTAGGCAGTCTGGGTACATATTCTAGAAGTACGTTGCGTGGGTCAGCATCAGAAAAGCACGCTACACCCCAGGCGCGAGTTTTATCGCAACCGGTAACGAGGTAGATCTCATTCGCCCCCCGAAGAAGAACACGATTGATAAACTTGAACCAAGATGTTGCACACCGTTCAGCATGTTCAAGGAACATGGCCATTGCTGGATGATCGTATCTCGTCCCACCTTCCGGTAGGATGAGCAAAGCACCCCTAGAAGTCGAAGTTTTGAATATCAGTCCCGCTCCGACTTCTTCAGGCACTTTCCTGTGTATTCGAAGCTTGAGAGTTTGCAAAGATCGCATGAAACCTGATAACGTACGGAATTTGAGGATAACCAGCAATATGCTGGGAATAGGATCTGCGAAAATAAGCATGATTGCTAGCGATGTAGCAGCCAGGTCTAAGGTCCACATCCGTCTCAGACCAGTTATTAAGAGCTTGGGGAAGTGGTATGAAGTCGTGAGGAACTCTTCCTTGATTTGGGTTGTTCGGCGGAAGACCAATATTGAATAAATAATCGAAATCTCCAAACTCGTTCATGATTCCAATATCCCCAATACTGACCCCATTTGCTCGATATGCATCCGGTATTCGACCTACCGGTCTTGGATTCCACAGAGGATATCCCCTTTTCTTGGGTAGGAGGAGACGCACATACTCCCCTCTTTCGTCGCAAGGGATGGGGAGTGGAGGCGGGTCATGGAAGAACCTAGAAATTCGCAGAGTTTCGCAATGCAAGCTGAGGAAAACCAAGTAGTGAAGACGCACTGAGGATTGTTCGGCATAGCGGTTGGATGAACAATGGCAAGGTAGGATGTTGTGGTCCACTTTGGCCCGGCCTTCACACACGAGCCGACAATTGATCCTGAATAACATGACCAGCTGAAAGCCAAATTAGTCGAAAAGTTGTTTGCTGTTCAACTTCATTAGTATCGAATCGAATTGTCACGCTTTGAATAAGAAGGTTCAGCAGGTGATACACGAAGCGTGTTTAGCTCTCCATAGCATCAATGGAATAAATAACCGTGTAAGATTCTCAATTGCGCAAAGACAGCGTAAGCGTCAATATACTGCATAGATGCGGGTAGGTAGGTCGATCAAGACAGAGAACTCCAGCCTGGGACTGGCGCAGGCAGTGCAGCCTATGCTGCCAATGGACTAATAGAAAAGTAAATTACTTTAAAGGACATTGACTCCGTGGTTAAGGTGTACTAAGATAGATCGAGCGCCAAACCTGGAGCCCAAATCAGGTGAAATGAAGAATCGTCCAAGCCCTGAACAACACCGCAGTAGATGCAGTGATGTAGCTAGAAATGGAATTTAGGGTAATCAACAGCGGTACCCTTCTGATCCAAGTTAGCGCTGGAACGACGCGACAGAGCAAGATACTCGGCTTGAGGTGATGTTGAAGGATACGGGTTGAAATCAATTCTGCAGCGTGTCGTAGTTCTCCTAGTCTGAAGCTCGAAACTGAAATATGGTCGCAAGTTGGCTCAGATAGCGCTTCGCATATTGAGGGTTATCGTAGCAGAGCAACTAACGCATAACGGATCACAAAATACAGTCCTCGCTATCTAAGCGCGCTACTTCCACACTGCACACTGTGAACCATTAAACGTCGTACCGTGGCGCTGGCGTTTGATAGATATGAGGATGTCGGGGAATACTCAAAACTGATACAATTGGTTGAAGAAGCTTTGTGTGGACATACAACATTGCCTTGGGCGCCATACCATGGCCCCGCAGAATCTATATCTGATGATTGAAAAGCGAACTTTGAGGGTATATCAGAATCTGTACCTTCTGATCTGGATGAAATATAACTGGAAATACGTCTCCGCCGTTCATCAAGGGACTGAAGTGCCTTCTGAATCTGTCGAAAAATTGTTGTATGGTTCCACAGCTCTTTCGCCTTCGCTGCTGTGGTTGGGTTGCGGAGGTAGCTCAAAATAAGCAAAAGTATGTTCTGATTAGGTCATAAGTTCTAGGGTAGGAGTTGAAACATGAAACCCACATACGTCCGGATTTACTAAACTTCAGAAATTCATGCATGCGATGGAATAATTCCTTGTCCTCTGGCATGTTCACATCGTCCTGGTCAATGAAATCAGTCAAGGGTCTTGCAATAAAGTAACAATAACTCACAGTCTCGATAACAAATGCCCACTCATTGTCATGAGTTATTGCAATATCCACCTCCTTGTACTTCCGAGAGAAATTAGGCTATGACTTTTTTCAGAAGCGAAAGGCATGCCTTGTTCAGAATACATTTATTAATCACGTCTGAGGGATGATATATCTTATTACCAAAATGAGTTAAACAGTTCTTGTGACATGACAGCCCACTTACTTGATATTTTGTAGAGTCATATTCATCATGGTCTGAGGAGGCACTAATGAAATTCCGCCTCTCTGAAAACATCCTCGAAAAAATAGTAAGTCCCATGTAATGCGAAAGCCACTGCCACATTGTAGGCGGACTTTCCACTCTTGTGGGTGGAAGCTCATCAGCCTCGAGTTTAGAAATGTATGCTACTTGAAAATTGCTTTGTCTGCGAGTGAATTGAGATGATCGGACGGCAACTTTGAAGCCACGTAAAAAAACACAACCAGCCGGATTTGTATCGTGAGAAGTGCCACTTGATGATGCCGCGAAGTCACAGTTTCTGAACCAGTATTCCCGTGCTCCATTCTGGGTCAACCTGGGTACGAAATCCAGAGATACGCTGTCAGCAGGAGCGTCCGTGAAAGATGCAACTCCCCAAGCACGAGCTTTGTCACAGCCAGTAACGAGGTAGATTGAATTGTTACGCACCCCTCGTGCCAGGGGTCCATTCACAAAATCGTACCAAGAATGTGCGCATTCTGCGGCAAGTTGGTAGAACTTGCTCAGGTGTGGATAATTTTCGCTCTTCCCACCTTCTGGTAGGATGAGCAAAGCACCCCGAGTAATCGATGAGCGCCATGATATGCCTGTACCAATTTCTTCTGGCACACCTCTAAGGATGCACCTTATGAACAAGCAGGCCATCAATCACGAGAATGTAGGGACGCACGGAATTCTAAGACCTTCCAATCTGGCCCTGTTGAAGGGCGAGGCTTTACTCGCAACGTAAGCTCCTGGTCCGTATTCCTGTGTAGACCATGAAACATCGCAGATATCAATTCCCTCAATATGCTTGAAGTTCTCCGGGACCCTTCCTGCGTTAACAGGATCGTCGGGCGGAAGGCAAACATTGAAGAGATAATCGAATTCTCCAAATTCAGTCACAATACCAACATCTCCGATGCGAACCCCTGCTTCCTTGTATACTGGCGGCAACCAGTCGCCTGGCCTCGGGTTCCAAAGTGGGTACCCCTTCTTCTGAGTAAGCAGCAACCGCACGTAGTCTTCGATTTCGTTTGAAGAGTCGAAGTCGCCGGCTACTGATGTCATAGGGTTTATGAATGTGTGAGCTGAAAACCGCCGTTTATAATGTTTATAATGATGTTAAGACAAAACCTGGTCGAAAACTAAACCATAGGCAAAGGATCCAAGAACATGTTTTGATACGCACTAGATAGTCGAGAGTGGCTCGGGATGAGAGAACGATGCAAAGAATGGAATCACGGTGGGTTTGACTACCCTTAGCCTACGCGTGAATGAATAAGTGGGACAAAACACAGCGATGCTGAGAATTATAAAATGTACTAGGCAGAAAGAATCTCGATCCGATCATGGAGGCGTCAACGCAACAACAAATAAAATCAAAGACAGGGGCGCTAAACGCCATACCGTAGTACTGGACCGCAGCTCAGCGAAAGTGTACTTACACATTCAACGGCATTCAATGCTGCGGGCATTCCGAGTTGTTCATTGGACGACTTAATTCTGTTTCTGGCAGAACAGCTGAGGCCCTGGGACGCCAAAGTGTGTATTACAGAGTGAGGCACACATTTCGAGTACGGTTTGAACGATTGAATCCTCATCCGGTCTGTCGAATAGTGAACTGACGAGGCCACTACGAGGCATGTTGATAGTTCGATTTCTACCGAGATCAGGTTACGCCTCAAATCCACAACAAATCCCGCTGAGAGCTCAGCTGCTCAACCATCCCCCTGACCATCACAACCTGGTAGTCGTTGCCCAACTACAGGACCCACTCAGCCTCAACTGCCCAAAGTCGCTGATACTCATTGTGTAGCTATATATTCAGTCGTTGTAATCCTGTTGAAAGGTATGCACGGGCGGAACCTCACTTAGGAATATTGCAGTGCGAAAAGGGCGTATCAGAATTTCGACACTGAATGTTTTTTAATCTGTGACGTGAGGGACGAAGTTGTAGGAGAATGACGAAAGACGCTTGAAGGAAGCTTGATTCAGGGCACGATATGCTTGCAGCAAACATGATCGGAGCTCTCCACGTTCATGGCGCTAAGATAACTTGTAAACAGAGTCGAGTAGAAAGAATTGGTCGAAAACGAACGTCAAGAATAGAATAATGATCTCTTGAATCTTTGGTATCTTTGGTATTGTGCGGCCGTCTGAAGAATTGAAGAGGGGAAAGATGTGGAGGGTGAACGGAGATAGAACTTTACAATATTGATCTATTTGCGATATGACGGCTCCCAGCTTCGCATAATAATGAATCTACACGATTAGGAGGCTGCTCTACTGCGTAGCAATAGGTCCGTATTGTCCATGGTAATGGTCGATAAGGAGCAAAAGGCAGTAGGCGCTAAAATTTCGATGTTGATCCGATGAGTTCGGTCCGACTGGGGCCGAAACATATCACCTGAGCGGCACGTGGCCGCGACACATAAGTAAGCTCCTTGAGTCTCCAAAAAAAGTAAGAAATTGCTGGCTTTGGTATTACGCGTCTAAATCTACACGCACATCATGTTGATCCTCATGGTTCAATTCTCGACAATTCTCGGGTCCAGGAAAACAACACTCTTTGAATGAAAGTTTCGGCCCTTCGGGATTCAGGTACTTCGTCTTGTCTGGTACACGATTTGCACGGACCTGCCTGCCAGACACATTTCTATTTGTTCGGTACCGACTCAGAGCGCGTGCGCGGTTGAAACCCTAAAATTTCTTCTCGAAGTAAAGCTTACATAGTATCTGGTTTTGACAAACCCCGGGGCCCGCGCAAGGCCGAGAATGTATAGACGAGTTCAATAGCACCAGACACAGGATGTTAATTTTATGATACATGCCTATGATTGACAGCACTAGCTGCGGCTTTCGATTGATTCCAAACAAGTGCCCGTCCTAGGTTTACTCTTACCCTCCAAGTATATTCAATCCCAGATTTACTCATCTCCACACACACAATGCCAATACATTATTCAATATGTATCGTGGTCTGCTCAATACTAATGGCAGGAGACCGGCATCTATCGAAATACCTTTAAAGTTCAAACCTATAGACCCATTCAAGTAAATTCTATGCATAAATGATAATAATTGGAATCCTAGATTCCATCATTTTGAACTACAGTGGCTGAAATTGAAAGAAAAGGAACTCCAGTTTTATAAATACCATCTACATTGACTTGTACATAGAAAATTGGCTTAGTAAATTCTCACCATTAATAATTTGATACACATACTTAGGCTCACGGGAAGTGATGGGTCGGTCAATATTTGTATGTTCACTTAATTGTCCCATTTCTTCGCCATAAGCCAACCTAAGACCATGATGTTATCAGAGCTTTTAGACCAGTGTATAAGCTTTGTCTTATGAATATCAAAGCTCTGAAAAGTCTTAAATAGCAGAAGAGAAATAGTTCTTTTTAATAAGCTAGTATCAAACCAGCCTGTCACTTTCCGTAACCCTGAGTATATGCCACAAAGATAATCAGATTTAACTCTTGAATTTTGAACCAAAATTTACAAAAGATTTAGAAATTCCAATTTTCATGTAATTAACACTAAGTATTCTGGAACATGAAAGTAATATCTAACTTGTCCCGACTCCCCACGCTGAATTTGACCTTGGAACTTTGTGCTTGTGGAAGTCTCCTCTCCAGGGATGTTCCTGTTATTAACAAATAAGTATCTACATATGTCGTGTAAGTAACGATGCGAACAAAGATAAAATGTACGGCTCACCTCAGTTGGTATAAGAACAACTGAGGGAGCCGGACACGGTGGCTGCGAGATATCATATCTACTGTACAGTTTACTGTTGCATTTTGAGCACTTCGTAAGGGGTGGGACAGTGGGACAAATTATACGAAATTTATTTTTCGTAAGCGCCTGTTGGACGCCGGGACATCAAGGAATTTATGAAATTTAACTGCTATAAAAGGCTAAGCACTCACGGGCGCCTGGGAAAAAATTCGTAAGAGCTTGATTGGACACCGGACAGGGTGGGACATTTCGTTTCGTAAGATGCCCTGCGGACACAGGACATACGAAGTGCTTAAAATGGGACAGTATATGTAAACTGGAAATGTGAGCGGAACCAAATGAAACAATAGAGATACTGGATATGTTAAGGGCAAAGCTGGATGTACAGAGTGTAGAACTTGTACGCTGTATCTATACATAGATACAACTCTCAGAGCGCGGACAAGATAAATCAAGTGTCTATATTTACCTATATGTAGATACAACTCTGTAGTAGGTAAATGAGCATACAAGCTAATAAATAAACAAAAGGGGAGCTCACCTCAGAGTGTGGACAAGATAAATCAAGCGTCTGAGGTGGCTGTCTGTCCGAGTCATGTATAAATAAGAGAAAGCGGAAGAAAGGTGAAACGGGGGGATGCGGAAGTAAAGATAGGAAGAAAGTTGTAAGTACGGAGGTATATATACTGTAACTACTGGTCCGAGTTTGTACGTAGAGAGTCCGTGATGATATAATATAGAATACGTACACGTAGTCCAACACAGAGCACTGTTACTTCGCTCCTAATACCTGCAGCTATAATGAAGTATTTATATTAGGCTTGGAACTGCTTGGATGGCTTCTGCTGGCTCCATACCTGGGCTGACCCCAGCTTTGACCCTGACCCAGCCCAGGCTGGCCTGTCCCAGATCTTGGGCTGGCATCAGACATTTACTGACCCAACTCAACCTGACCCTGCATATCCCTATTCCTCTCCATCACTTTAACTGGAAGCTCCAAAACCTCAACTTTCAAGCAGAAAAATGAGCTCTCAAATATTCAGATAAAATTGTAGGTAGCTTGAAGTTCAGAGTCAAGGTTCTTCCCCCAAGCTAGCTAGCTGCTAGTACAATAACCAAGGAAAGATGGACTGGAAGTCTTGTGTAAAATGTAGAGGTCTTGAGTCAGAGTATCAAGGGGAGGGAGAGACTAAGTAATGAGGAGAGAATAATTCAAGGAGCCTTGAGATTGAAACTTGGTGCAAAATAGTTCTGGTGCTATGTCAAAAAAGGTAATGCTGTCCATCAAGTAAGTATGCTGTGGTATGGCCATGCTCAGTCCATATAAAATGACCATCAAAGCTCCATCATTGAGGCAAATTGAACCTAGCATAGGTAAGCCCTAACAGCAAATCACGTGTGTAAAAATCTCGTTTTATGAATAAGTCGCACGTACCTTCTAACCCGACGATCTGAAGATACTTGCTAATACGCCGGATCAATTCCTCGTCTGATGGGATTTCTTCTTCTCCCTAGAGTATGTGGTAGCGTGCATACGTCAAAAAAAGCTACGTCACAAATTTTTGAAGATCGATGGGCACTTACATCACGAATGACAAAAGCCCAATCGTCATCATGAGTTATCGCCACATCGACTTCGCTGTGCTATGAATTTAAAAAAGATCAAGTCAATTGTCAGACACATATGTAGTAGAAAATGAATAAAACGCACATTACGCAAAATCCATCGATTGATCGCGTCGGAAGGATGGTAAGTCTACGCGATTTGAAAATGTTAGTAAATTCGAGTATACTAGACCAGAACACGTACTTGATTCCTCTCAGGCATAGGTACGAGCTCAATAAATGCTTCCCCCATTGAGTTCCCCGTATTAGAAATAGGAGACGAAGGAGATGAAGATGAGCTCTCCATTTCGTCTGTTTCCCTGACAGCAATCTTAAATCCCCTCAAAAACAAACATAAAGTCTGTCTCTCAAAAACGTCATCCATCCCCACCGTCGGCGCAGCGTACGCTACTCTCGAAAATGTATATCTCGGGGTGGATCGAAATGAGCGAGGGAGGATTGGTTTCAACTCGAGCTCTACCTCCAGGTCTCCGAACTGAGAATCATTTTGAGGGTACTCGTGAGCGAAACAGGCTGCTCCGTATGCGCGGGCATTGTCGTAACCAGTGATGAGGTAGATCGCATTTGAGGGGATTTGGAGTTGGCGTCCGAATTGGGGCTGTTGCGGATCTTGTCGGCTGGTGTCGCTTGGCCCGTTAAGATAGTCGTACCATGACCGAGCGAATTTGGTGGCGTAGTTGTAGAGTTGGGTGCGATGTTGGTGATGGAGGTCGACTCTTCTTGAACCTTCTGGGAGAATGAGGAGTGCGCCTTTCGGGGCTGAAGATGTATATACAAGCCCGCCGCCGAATTGCCTAGGAACTTTGCTACAAAATTCGAAAAATTGGTGAGTAATCGTAAGAAAGGCCCGAGTACATACCTAGTCCAAAAACGAAATGTGCACGGAGATGGAATTGTGGCTTTCCGAAAGAACGAAGAGTTGCTGACGATATGTGACCCGGGGCCAAATGCTTTCGGTTTACGAATAACAATATTACTATTATTATTATCACTTCCAGGGTCGATCTCAAGCGGACTGAAATTCGGGGGGACTCTTCGTGCATTCACAGGATCATCTGCCGAACGATATGCGTTAAAGAGATAGCTAAATCCTCCAAAGTCATTCAGTACGACCACGTCTCCGATTTCGACTCCAGTTTGTCTGTATTCCAAGGGGAGGTTGCTATCGGCTGTTGAGTGCCAGAGAGGGTAGCCGTGCTTTGTTGGCGCGAGTAGACGGACGTAGAGTTCGCTTTCGGTGAGTGATTCGAGTCCTGCTGTTGTTGTTGGGGACGTTGCCACAAAGTTTGAGGGAATTAAAGGACTTGTGAAGCCGTCTGAGTCGGACGAATTAGAGCGACTAGGAGATGCTCTGTGGGTTCTGTTAAGGGTTTGGCTAGGATTGGGGAGCCACAAGACTTACTGTGAGGTTGCTGTTATCGCAGTCATCGTGGTGGTGAAAGGAGAAAGGCAATGTGGCAAACGCATGTTGGTTTATTCGGGCGCCTCATGGCCGCAACACGGCTGCCAGTCGAGCTGTTACTGTACTTCATGAGAGGTGGAGTCTTTCGATACCAGAATCCATGGTATCGAGACAGACTTACTGAAAGAGTCGGTATTTGAAATTAGTGCTGTCATGATCGAGTCACTCCTTGCGGTAGTGAACCTTACCTACCTAATATGATTTCTTGCGGCAACCCTTCCAGAGCCTCATTTTTCGGTTTATTATCTTCTGCGTCGTTGTCAAGGGTCCTAGGAAGTACATACCCAATTACAATAGTGTTATGCTAGAATACGCTGTCTATAGCATATACTTACCCAGTGACCGCCTTAGAGTTCAAAGTTATAGCTTTTCGGCTGCGCCTTATATTAGTCTGGGACAGGGGAACCAAGTGGAGTTTAATGCACACCACTCAACCGAATTTACGTTGAGTCATGATTCTTTACACTGTGGAGTATTATTAGCCTTGCCGCTGTTTTGAATAGTTACCGATAGTGAGAGAGAAGAAGACAAATGTGAACAGCTTGCAGTCGATGGCTGACTGCAAATCCTTGAAGATGTATGCACATTGAGTCATTGCATGACACTAGCTGTCTTCGGATCCCATAGCCACTGGCAGCATTAGGTGCATAGTACCTAAGTATAATCAATTGAGCGTCCCGTTTTTTTGAACTGAGGCCTGAACATAATTTGGCGAGAGAATTTCCAAACTTCCAACGGTGAAATTGTCAGATTGCGTTGCAACTAGTGACATAAAAAAGCTGTTTGAGGACTTGCCAATGCCATGTCGACGGACTGCGCTAGGACGGACTGCGCTGGGTCTGCCGTAGAAATGTTATCTAATCTTATCAGTCCCGTGATCACCCAAATGGGAAATCCCTGATATCGGCTGTCGGTCTCATCTACGGCTCTGCACTGGTCTAATTTTGCGCTGCGCAACACTTTTCACTGCTCGACGCTGAGCGTCACATTCCTTAACCCAGTTCATAGCCTGGTACTCACAAAATTACCTTTGCTAGGCGATAACCAGGGTTAATAGCTCTCAAATTGCAATAATGCCGCATAATAGACCTTCTTCACCCATCGTCGTCAACCAGGATTTGCAGCAGCTCTATGAACAGGTTCTGGCCGGTTTCAATTCAGAGGAAGGTGATAGTCCAACGACGACCGTGGAAAGTGGGTTGACATCGGCCACATACTCGACTGCTTCCCATAATTCTGGCTATTCCGATGCTTCTTCTGCTCACACTCCAAGCCCACAGTCAAGGCCTCGAGATGGTCACGGAAGATTTCCAGTATCGAGTGCCTCAATACATCCAGTGGGCCTGCTCAGCGCCGCATGGAGGACAGGGAGATCAGAGACCTTGTTGATTAACATTCGTGGATCAAATGAGTATTTGCATCCCAAATTCCAGATGCAGAGTGCATGCAACGAAGGGGCGTAAGCGGTAAAGCATTCGAATGGGTCAAGGGTAGGTGCTTCAAGACGTATCGGATGATCTTCATTCGGAACATATACGTCGATATTCTCCAAGGCAAGTCGTTGGATTCCCGACCGGCTACTCCGCAATAGGTTTGTGAGGGTTGTAATGGCATTGAAATCACACGATTTAAAGCGGCAATCCAAGAAAGTAAAGTCGAACTCTGTCAGCCTCAGCTTTCCAGGATGACGCGTCTCCGTTAGCGGTGCTGATATCATCTGTCGTAGTGGTCCACAGAATTTGCTTGCGACACTCCAGGAGAAAGGTGTAATGAGGAAGCCCTTGACGCAGCATACAATTCCTAGAGTGCGGATAAAATGCTCGAATGAGTCCTCCATTATTGCGTAGCGTTCGGGATCTTCATTGAAAATTAAGGACGATACTCGAAAGCGTCGGAAGAGATATTTTCTGGCATGAGAGAGCCATGACTTGGAGACCAGTGACACGATTGTGAGATCAGTTGATGAGTCGGAGGACTGATTAATAAACTGATAGTAGATCTCTTGGGGAAACCGCTCTGTATGCTGCATGTAAGGTAAATCGATGTGAACGAACGTCGCGGCGATTTGAGGATCCGCCATCAACGTTCACGTGCCGGAGATCCCACGCTATTTCGATGCATCCCCGGCCCGTCGGCCGTCCAACGGATTTTCTTTTTTTTCACGGGGATTTTCAGCAGAGTACCACATACTCTCCAAAAGTTGGCTTGGATATCGGATTATCGTGACGCTCTTCATTTTCCACGAGGCACGGGCTAGTTGAAGTTGTAGTAAGGCCCTTCAGGAGTTCGAAAGCTTTGTAATCGATATGCAGAGAGGTATAAGCTGATGTATTCGATGGCTCGCTGCTAACTTAGTAACTGGTTTGACCAATCTTTCTCCAATAAGCAGGAGACAATTGGAAAAGAAGACCAGTAAGTCAATTGTTATGGCAAACTGCCTAATACAGGGAGGCAAATTGGTTCGGGTGATCCAACATTAAGGACCGACAAGCCACAATGAAACCGTTCGACCATATATACAGCCGTTGTCGCACTTCCCTCCTTGCTCAACCTGTAGAGAACTCGCGATTTAACGGACTTCAGCCCACCCCGCATTAGTATGCCGACTATTACCATCCAAATCTCCCTGATTCCCGGGGGACTCCGGCCTGCTGGACTCGCGGATTATTCTTCTGGTGCCGATAAGTCGTATCCTATCTACGACGTAGTCATCGATGAGCAGCTGGGCCCAATAATCAATGCAAATTTCACTGGTATTCAGAATGAATCATGTGCACTCCCATGGATTCGCCTTCGTATCAATCATAATCAACATGCCGAAGGAGAGATCAACACACTGTTGGCACAAACGGCGATTGCAGATGAACATTGGGTAGTACCTTCGCTGCAGGAGTTTAGCTCTTGAGCTTCTGCTTTACTGTCCGACGATTTAGAGGTCTGGGAAAGCCATTCATTTCGTCCGCTAGTGGAGTTTCGGCAGTCATTGATCATACCACCTGCAGAGGGCGAAGAGAACGGAGTCGACTACAGTGGGGAATTCCGCATCGCACTCCCTGATTATACAGGCTTGGAGGTAGGAATTGACCAAAGAGTTATCAGAATGGTTCAGACGGCACTCGGAATACTGACGTCTCATATTGATTTGGAGCCACTGAAGATGTCGTAGACCAAGAGTACTCCAAACTACTAATTAGCAGATTCGCTTTAATACATGAATAGTCAAGTACTACAGTGATCTTGGAGTCCTTGAGACACCTGTGTATTCCTCCAACCTGGGGCTTCAAGCATCAAGTAAATATCTCGAAATTAATCTTATAATATGTCTTATTTTTACAGAATTTTGGAGAACTTTAAGTTTATGATTTTGGGTTAATCCGAGGCATCTCAAGGAACCCAAATCAAAGTTATATTCAAAGTAAATTCATAGAAATTCATCAAAGCATCATTTGTACAGCACAAAGTATCTCAAATCATGCCAAATGCCCTTGCAGATAATGCTGAATATTCCAATTAATGACAATTCTAAGTAATAAGCATAATATGCAAAATTAGATTTTTTGTCTCAAGGACTCCAAGATCACTGTATCGTTATCCTGGGAAATTCTATTTGGATCAATTGCTAAGATGCAGGATCAATGATAGCCATTCTTTTTATCTGGCGGAACTTAGTGAGCCATTGGCCAGCATTAAGAGCCAAAACTCATGAAGGTTTACCATCAGATCGTGAACGCCGTGAACTGGAATGTTCGCCTGAACGAGAGGAATGGCCTGCTTGAACAGTCAGCACATATCAATAAGCGGACCAACTGAAAAGAACTTCCCATGCTCGCGATGGTGATGGTTTTCCTTTCGCCTTGATCGTTTCTCTTCATACATCTCTGCCGCGGTTTTGGATGGCAACGCAAAAGTTTGGGGTGTTGTAGTGGTGCTCTCATACGATGAATGCCGACGATCTTTGGAGTTCATTTGAAGAGTATCAGTTGAACCTGCTTGAAATTAGATAGAATTGGTACAAGAAGACGAATGACGCTGACCGGAAATCTGATCATACATAGATGCTCGATCAGGAGGACCGTGACTTCCAGTACTCGAACGGTGTGTATGATAACCGTTGTTGGTTGCGCCTAGAAGCGGCTAAGGCCAACTACTCTGCCGAAACAGTCTAAGAACACCCACTCCGAGAGCCGCGTTCCCTTGATGAATCACGGCGCGTCGTTCTCTGCGACGCTAACACGTTGGTTGTTGAATGTCGACTGGAAGGAAGGTTAATCGGTAGAGCTCCTCCAGTAGTAGTTGGCCCCGTATCGATGGGTCCAACTGCTTCTCGAGGTTCGTACGCATCAGAAGATTTGAATGCACGGGAGATTTTGTTCCGTAACCTAGATGAGAAGCTACGATCCTGTCTGGTGCTGGCGATGCTCAAATTATCTGAACTTGCACTCCGGAGACTGCTCGCCCTCGGGGAGGCCATGTTGAGGGATATTGACGAGAGTCTGTGCTCGAGGCCCTGATGAGGGCTACCGTAAGTTGAAGCCGTTGAAAGCGCGGGAGCGGCCCTATTTGGGCTGGCGAATGAGTTAAGTTCTTTGCTGCGCAAATAATTGATTTTGAGAAACTTGCCTTGTTGAATATACGCTCGATTGGCTGGTCGATCTCCCTGGCACCGTTGAGCTGGGAGGTACGAATATTCCAGACTTGTGCATTGGATAGCCTGTAGGAGTTGCGGAAGCGGGTCCGGGCCCAAGATAGGTCATACTAGGATTATTATGTGTTCTGCCATATTGACCGTTACCTCGTGATGAAGTCAGTTTCAAGAGGATAGTTTCGGGTGGCTATGCTAATACCGTTAGCGGCTTTGAATGTAGAGGATAAAGCAGCTCCAGAGGCTATATTGCAGGGTCATCGACTATTCAACGAACATGTATCTGACCACCTACCGGGTAAATACATAGATGATGAGTTTTGAGACACGTATCCGCTGTCAGCCAGCCTGGAGGCGTCTCCGCCAGGATCTATCATTCATCAGAGGGAGAAAATTGGCAATAAATGGGAATATTTACCCTTTGAAGAAAACAATTGTTGGACCTGGTTCTGTTCCAAAAACTTTTGACAAAAGCAAGAGTAGAACTCACTTGTGTTTTTTTCCGAAATTCCACAAACTCATCCAAGAGTTTTTCAATTTTGCTTGTGACATCCCTCCATCGAGTATACTCCTGCTCCCATCTCGTGTCTTGAGCTGCTAGGGGTCCAAATCTATCCAAGTTTCTCTCTGCTCTGTACAAGACACATCAGACTCTACGGCGAGATCAAGGACAAGCTGACTCACGCTTTCAAACTATCTTCCATCTGGTCATAGAATAGGTCCCCTTCCGGGGACAGAAGAAATTTTTGGTCCCCAAACTTCACCTTCTGAATGAACTCGCCGCAATCCCTAGCTATCGTATTGGCCCTTTCGTAGGTATCTTTGAAACCGTGTGCCAGAATGTATTGGGCCATAGATACGAGGTTTGTTGCGATTCTGACAATGGTAGTTATGCCGCCACCGCCGCCCTCGCCACCACCACCAGTCAGTGGACTCAGAGGACTGCTCCGGGTATTCTGGGTTTGTAGTGCTGGACTACCACCACCGAAGAATGCAAATGTTATTCCTAACGAATTGTTAAACAGGTCGAGAAGTCATGAGATTTTCAACAATGATTTCCATACCACCGTATGTCCGAATATTCAGCTGTTTACTACTGATGCGATAGATAAGTTCTGAACTGTCTGGAATTTCTTTGTCCTCCTATTTTAAACAAGTTACTCCAGTGCTGAAGCAGTAGTTTCAGTGACAGAAGTCACTCACAGTCCGAATGACAGATGTCCAATCATTATCGTGAGTAATTGCAATATCGACCTTTTGATGCTGGAATGAAGCTGAGAACTCGTCAGAAATTGAAGATATTGGAAGAATACCTTGCCAAGTATCCATTTGTTAATTATATCGGAGGGGTAATACTTCCGGTAAGAGCCATCTTTTTTTTTGGAAGTTCCTAGTGTACCATCCGCACCCCAGTCAGACTGCTGTGCAATGCTAATTTTAATCCGAGATTGAGGTCCTCCTCGAGCAGTAATTCTGTAGCCGCGCAAGAATGCACATCCAGACTGTCTTTCAAATATGACGTCGGCACCAGCTTCAGAATACGCCGAATCAGATCGGCGGAACAAATACTCAGGTTTCCTCCCTGCTATTCTGGGCGGTTTGGGTACATATTCCAGGAGCACGTTGTGTGGGCTGGCACCGGAGAAACATGCGACCCCCCAGGCGCGAGTTTTATCGCAACCTGTAACGAGATAGATTTCATTCACTCCGCGGCGGAGAATCTGATTTATAAAGTTGAACCAAGATATTGCGCACCGAGTGGCATGGTCAAAAAACATGCGCAATGCCAGATTATCGTATCTCGTCCCACCTTCCGGTAGGATGAGCAAAGCGCCTCTAGAAGTCGTAGTTGTGAATGCTAGTCCCGCGCAGACTTCTGGAGGCACCTGCCTAGATATCCGAAGTTTCAGGAGTTCGCATACATTGCAGGAGATTGAGAAACGTACGGAATTTGAGAATACCCAGGCCGAACGTCGAATTTGGAAAAATGTGCATGGTTGCTGGCAATATAGCTTCCAGGTCGAAGGTCCCGGTCCTGCTCCGAGCCCGTCACCGCCCAATTATCACGGATTTCCGGAAGTGGTATGAAGTCGGAAGGAACTCTTCGTAAATTTACTGGGTCATTCGCCGGGAGACCAATATTAAACAGATAATCGAATTCTCCAAACTCGTTCATGATTCCGATGTCTCCAATACTAACCCCACTTGCTCGATACGCATCCGGTATCTGCCAGCCAACAGGTCTTGGATTCCACAGGGGATATCCCCTTTTCTTGGGTAGGAGGAGACGCACATACTCCCCTTTTTCATCGCAAGGCTCAGGGACCGCGGGCG
This sequence comes from Collybiopsis luxurians FD-317 M1, assembly GCA_000827265.1. Lineage (NCBI taxonomy): Eukaryota > Fungi > Basidiomycota > Agaricomycetes > Agaricales > Omphalotaceae > Collybiopsis > Collybiopsis luxurians. The sequence continues at coordinate 108,142 of KN834847.1, forward strand.
TGTTAGGTGGCGAGCCGTTATAGCTAACGAAAGTACTGTCATGTATGCTGAATCCGCTTGCCCTGGGAAAGAACCTAGAAATTCACAGAGTTTCGCAATGCAAGCGGAGGGAAACCGAGCAGTGGAGACGTACTGAGAGTTGTTCGACATAGTGCTGAGGTGAACGATGGCAAGATAGAATGTTGCAGTCCCCTTTGCTTCACACACAAGCCAACAAATGATCCTGAATAACATGACCAGTTCAAATCCAAATTTGTCGAATAGTTGTTAGTGTAACTTCACTGGTATCGAATCGAATTGTCACACTTTGAATGAGAAGGTTCGGCAGGTGATACACGACGGGGTCTTTAGATCTCCACAGCATCGATGGAATTAATAACCCTGGACGATACGCGAGGACATCGTCAGCGTCAATAACCACCATAGATGCGGGTAGGTAGGTCGATCAAGACAAAGAACGCCTAGGACCGGTGGGGGCAGTGCTGCCTATGCTGCCAATGGACTAATCAAAAGTAAATTACTTTACGGGACGTTGACTTCGTGGTTAAGGTTGTACTAAGATAGTTCAGGCGCCTAACCTGGAACCCAAATCGGGTGAAATGAAGAATTATTCGTAGACAGCGGTGAACAACCTTGCAGCAGATCAACCTTGCAGCAGATGCAGCGACGTAGCTAGAAAAGGAATGTAGGCCAAGTAACAGCGGTAGGCTAATGATCTTTGAAACAACGAGACAGAGCAAAGTACTGGACTCGAGACAAAGCTGAGGCATGCAGTAAACCGGTTTCGTGAGTCTTTCGGTTCAAGCTCGAAGCTGAATCATTGGCAAGACAGCCCTTTGCATTTTGAAAATTACGATTCAATTGCGGTTTGCAAAATCTAACGGGTCACAAATTACAATCCCTGCGATCTGTCTAAGCGCGCTACAATGCACACTGCAAACCGTAAACATCGTACTGTGGCGCTGACATTTGATAGCCATCAGGTACAATTCAACTGGCGGAAATATTATAGAACTCCTCTATATGGCTGAAGAAGCCTTGTGTGGACACTTGGGCGCCAGTATGGACCCACAGAATCTGCATTCGATGATTGATATCTGAACTCTGAGGTTGAATGGGTCGCGAATGCGAAACAGCTTTCGCACCGTTCGTCAAGTAATCAAAGAACCTTCCGACTGCGTTGGAGAATTGAAGGACGGTCCTGCCTCTCTTCTGCCGCTGTGGTTGAGTTGTGGAGGCATCTCAAAGTAAGCAAAAGTATGTTCTGATTCGGTGATAAGTTCTAAAATTAAATTAAAAGATGGATCCCACGTACGTCCAGATCTACCAAACCTCAAAAATTTGTGAAGGCGACGAATTAATTCCTCATCTTCTGGCATATTCTCGTCGTCCTGATCAATTAAACTTCAACACTCTTCCGATGGATCGATGCCAACTTACATCTTCAATCACAAATGCCCACTCGTTGTCATGAGTAATCGCAATATTCACTTCCTTGTACTTCCGAGAAGAGTTAGGTCACGATGTCTCCTTGATTGAATCGAAAAGTAAACCTTGTTCAGGATGTATCTGTTAATCACGTCCGAGGGATGATATATCTGGATTGTCAAAATGAGCACCAACAGCACTTGTGACGTGACTGCCACTTACTTGGCATCTTGCAAAGTCAGATTCGTCGATATTTTCAGAGGCATCAATTGAGAGTCGTCTCCATGGAATTATCCTCGAAAAGATGGTGAGCCCCATGCAGTTCGAAAGCCACTGCCACATCATGGCAGGGGTATGTTCCATTCTTGGAGGTAGGAACTCATCAGCCTCGAGTTTAGATATGTATGTTACTTGAACATTGCTTTGTCTGCGAGTAAATTGAGATGATCGGACGGCGATTTTGAAGCCACGTAAGAACACGCATCCAGCAGGATTTGTACTGTGGGATGTGCCACTTGATGATGCCGCAAAGTCACTGGTTCTAAACCAATATTCCCGCGCCCCATTCTGGGTCAACCTGGGTACGAATTTCAGAGATACGCTGTTCGCAGGAGCATCCGAGAAAGATGCAACTCCCCATGTACGAGCTTTGTCACAACCAGTAACGAGGTAGATTGAATTGTTACGCACCCCTCGTGCCAGGGGCCCATTCACAAAATCGTACCAAGAATGTGCGCATTCTGCGGCAAGTTGGTAGAACTTGCTCAAGTACGGGCAATTTGCACTCTTCCCACCTTCCGGTAGGATGAGCAAAGCACCCCGTGTGGTCGATGAGCACAATGATAGGCCTTTACCAACTTCTTCTGGCACCCCTCTAAGTATGTACTACATGAGCAGCCAAGCCATCGAAAGCGAAATCTAGGGACACACCGAATTTCAGCTCCTTCTTCCAATCTGGCCCTGTTGAAGGGCGAGGATTTACTCGCAACGTAAGTTCCCGGTCCGTATTCCAGGGTGGACCATGGAATGTTGTGGATATCAATTCCCTCAAGTTGCTTGAAGTCCTGTGGGACCCTTCCAGCATTAACAGGATCGTCGGGCGGAAGACAAACATTGAAGAGATAATCGAATTCTCCAAATTCGGTCACAATACCAACGTCTCCGATCCGAACTCCTTCTTCCCTGTATGCTGGCCGCAACCAGTCGCCTGGCCTCGGGTTCCAAAGAGGGTACCCCCTCTTCTGAGTAAGCAGCAACCGCACGTAGTCTTCGATTTCGTTTGAAGAGTCGAAGTCACCAGTGGCTGATGTCATAGGGTCTATGAATGTGTGAGCTGAAAACGCCGTTTGTAATGTTTGTAATGACGTCGAGACAAAACCTGGTCGAAAAATTAACCACAAACAAAGAATGCAAAAACATGTCTCGATACGCACTGGAGAGTCGAGAGTGGTTCGAGGTGAGAGAACGATACAAAAGATAGAATGAATGCTAGTGGGTTTGACCACCCTTGAAGAAGTTCAACTTGGTCTATGCACCACCCATGCCAATAGTGTGGGATGTTTTGAGACATGACCCTCGCGATGCTGTGAACTTTTGAACCTATTGAGTGGAGATCTGGATCTTCTGATTAGAAAATTTAGCAGATTGGGCGTCAGAGCAATGACAAAGAAATCAACCGGGGACAGCGCTAATGCTATACCGGAGTAGTGAAACACAGCTCTCTCCAAATAGTATTGAAACCGTATATGCGCATTTAACGGAGTTCGCCGTCGTAGGCTTTCTTTGCGGTTGTTCATTGGTCGACTCAATCCTAACCTTGCCAGAACAGCTGAGGCCCGTGCACCTCGAAGTATGTACCGACAAAGTGAGGCACGCATTTCGAGTATAGTCGAATCCCCATCTCCGTCTGTCGCATAGTGATTTGACGTGACTACGGCGAGCATGTTGATAATTCAAATCCTACCGAGATCTGGAAGCTCCAATAGATCCCGCTGAGAGCTCAGCCACCAAATCATCTCCCTTGCCTTCACAACTAGGTAATTGTTGGTCTACTAAGTACCCGCTCAGCAGTCCGAAGATGCCATCTGGTAATGTATCCAGTTATCGTTATCCTATCAAAAGGCATGCCAGGCGGGATGTCACTCAAGAAGGCTGTAATGCGCAAGAGACGTGTCGAAATTTCGGCAATGGACAGTTTTGGATCTGTGACGTGAGGAGGACGACAATGGAAGCGAATGGATGAGGCCAACTAAGGGAACTTCGATTCAGTGAAGAATAAGCCAGCGGGAAACAGAATTGGAGCTCTTCCTGTCACTGGATGACTTGTAAACAGAGTCAAGTAGGCAGAGTCAAAGAAACAGCTAACAGAAAAAGGAACACGATGTCAGGTCAAGGCAGGAATAGAATGATCGCTTGAACTGCGCGGCCGTCCGAAGAGGGGAAAGACACGAAGACGGAGCATGATAAGGGTTCGGAGAAAGAACCTCATAATCCCGACCTAGTTTCATGATAGTAACCCCAGCTTTTCAGTAATGGCAAATCTCCAGGATTGGGAGGCTGCTCTACTGCGTAGAATTCGTTCATGATCATGGTCGATTGGAAGGAATACTGTAGGCGCCGGCTTCCCTATTCAATTGATCCGATGACTTCGGTCCGATTAAGGCCCGGAATATATCACCTGAACAGCACGTGGCCGCGACAGGCTACGCGTCACGTAACTAAGCCACCCGAGCCTCCAGAAAAACGAAACAAAGAAACCCATTTATATATCTACTACATGCAGCACGTGTATCATCAAGTCTTGATTCTAAACAATTCTCGGCCCTGGAAAACTACCCGCTTCGAATGACAGATGTGGGACTCAGGAACTTCCTTAGTCTCATATAGTACACAGTACCTAAGAACTTGCACGAGAATGTCTGCCAGACACATTTCTATTTGATCGGCACCGAGAGCTTGCGTCCGCTATTGAAACCTTAAATTTTCTTTCACAACCCAATATTTAGTATTTGATTTTAAGTCTCGTCAAACCCATCCGCTCCGCGTGCGGGGCCGAGAATGTATGGAAGAGTTCAATAGCACCAGAGACAGGGTGTTTTGATTTAATGATACATACCTATGTGCAAAGTCCAATAGTTAACAGCATTCCTAGCTGTGGCTTTGAATTAATCTTTTTCAATTGAACAAATGCCATCTATTCTAAGAAGTTTACTTTGCTTCCCTTCTACGGTAACCCACCTGCTATTTTCAATCCAGGTATGCTCATCTTTATGCATATACAGTGACACATCATTCATATTTGTCAGTGTGTACTTGTTGTGGTCTGCTAGCCTTAGCAGACCACAATAAGTACACACTAACAGAAAACCTGCATCTATCGGGAAACCTTCAATTTGAAAGTTCACGCCTATACACCCATCACATCAGTGAAGTAAGCGAATTGTATACATATCCGAAGTAATCGCTCGGAATCCTATAACTAACTTCGGGAATATCTCTAAATTACTTGAATTATAGTAACATAGGTTGAAGCTTTCATTGAACTTTTGTAAGCAGTGACTATGGCCGTTGCAAAAGATACATGTCTGTTGAAGTTACTTAACAGGCACCAGTCGTAATATATGCACATTGCTTTTCCTTGTGGTAAGCCCAGGCCTACAGCTTTCAAGAATAAGGAGCTCCCATTGTAAATGTAATATAGCTTCTATATTGACTTGTACCTCAAAAATTGGCTGAGCCCTATCATTACTGTTCATGATAATCCAATACCCATACCAGGAATTTCATGCTTGTTGAAGTTCCCTCAAACCTCAAGCAAGAAAAATAAGCCCTCAAATATCCAGATGTCACTTGTAGTCCATAGCTTCAGAGTGAGATCTTCCCCAAATCAGTTAGCTGCTATGGTAACACTGACTATAGTAGGAAAGATGGACTGGCATAAATAGTAGAGTCAGAGTATGAAGGGGAGGGAGAGACTCAGTAATAGGGAGAGAATAATTCAAGGAGCCTTCAGCTTTAAACTTGGTGCAAGATAGTTCTGGTGTTATGTCAAAAAAGGTATTCCTGTCCATCAAATAAGTATGCTGTGGTATGGCTATGCTCAGTCGATATAAAATGACCATCAAATCTCCATCATTGAGGCAAGTTGAACCTAGCATAGGTAAACTCTAGCAGCAAATCAAGTTTGTAAATTCCTAAATTTTCCAATGAATAAGTCACATGTACCTTCTAACCTGATGATCTGAAGATACTTGCTAACACGCCGGACCAGTTCCTCGTCTGATGGGATTTCTTCTTCTCCCTAGAGTATGTGGAAGCATGCATACATCAAAGAAAGCTGGGTTATGAATTTTTGAAGAATTAAGGGCACTTACATCACGAATGACAAAAGCCCAATCGTCATCATGAGTTATCGCCACATCGACTTCGCTGTGCTATGAATTTAAAAAAGATCAAGTCAATTGTCAGACACATATGTAGTAGAAAATGAATAAAACGCACATTACGCAAAATCCATCGATTGATCGCATCGGAAGGATGGTAAGTCTACGCGATTTGAAAATGTTAGTAAATTCGAGTATACTAGACCAGAACACGTACTTGATTCCTCTCAGGCATAGGTACGAGCTCAATCAATGCTTCCCCCATTGAGTTCCCTGTATTAGAAATAGGAGACGAAGGAGATGAAGATGAGCTCTCCATTTCGTCTGTTTCCCTGACAGCAATCTTAAACCCCCTCAAAAACAAACATAAAGTCTGTCTCTCAAAAACATCATCCATCCCCACCGTCGGCGCAGCGTACGCTACTCTCGAAAATGTATATCTCGGGGTGGATCGAAATGAGCGAGGGAGGATTGGTTTCAACTCGAGCTCTACCTCCGGGTCTCCGAACTGAGAATCATTTTGAGGGTACTCGTGAGCGAAACAGGCTGCTCCGTATGCGCGGGCTTTGTCGTAACCAGTGATGAGGTAGATCGCGTTTGAGGGGATTTGGAGTTGGCGTCCGAATTGGGGCTGTCGCGGATCTTGTCGGCTGGTGTCGCTTGGCCCGTTGAGATAGTCATACCAGGATCGAGCGAATTTGGTGGCGTAGTTGTAGAGTTGGGTGCGATGTTGGTGGCGGAGGTCGACTCTTGTTGAACCTTCTGGGAGAATGAGGAGTGCGCCTTTCGGAGCTGAGGACGTATATACAAGTCCGCCGCCGACTTGCCTGGGAACTTTGCTACAAAATTCGAAAAATTGGTGGGTAATCGTAAGAAAAGCCCGAGTACATACCTAGTCCAAAAACGAAATGTGCACGGAGATGGAATTGTGGCTTTCCGAAAGAACGAAGAGTTGCTGACGATATGTGACCCGGGGCCAAATGCTTTCGGTTTACGAATAACAATATTATTGTTATTATTATTATTTCCAGGGTCAATCTCAAGCGGACTGAAATTGGGGGGGACTCTTCGTGCATTCACAGGATTATCTGCCGACCGACATGCGTTAAAGAGATAGCTAAATCCTCCAAAGTCATCCAGCACGACCACGTCTCCGATTTCGACTCCAGTTTGTCTGTATTCCAAGGGGAGGTTCCTATCGGATGTTGAGTGCCAGAGAGGGTAGCCGTGCTTTGTTGGTGCGAGCAGACGGACGTAGAGTTCGCTTTCGGTGAGTGATTCGAGTCCTGCTGTTGTTGTTGGGGACGTTGCCACAAAGTTTGAGGGAATTAAAGGACTTGTGAAGTCGTCTGAGTCGGACGAATTAGAGCGACTAGGAGATGTTCTGTGGGTTCTGTTAAGGGTTTGGCTAGGATTAGGGAGCCACAGGACTTACTGTGAGATTGCTGTTTTCGCAGTCATCGTGGTGGTGAAAGGAGAAAGAACTGTGGCAATGTGGCAAACGCATGTTGGTGTATTTGGGCGCCTTATGCCGCAACACGGCTGCCAGTCGAGCTGTTACTGTACTTCATGAGAGGTGGAGCCTTTCGATGCCAGAATCCATAATATCGAGACCGACTTACTGAAAGAGTCGGTATTTGAAATTAGTGCTGTCATGATCGAGTCACTGCTTGTGGTAGTGAACCTTACCTACCTAATATGATTTCTTGCGGCAACCCTTCCAGAGCCTCATTTTTCGGTTTATTATCTTCTGCGTCGTTGTCAAGGGTCCTAGGAAGTACATACCCAATTATAATAGTGATCTGCTAGAATACGCTGTCTATAGCATATACTTACCCAGTGACCGCCTTGGAGTTCGAAGTTATAGTTTTTCGGCTGCGCCTTATATTAGTCTGGGACAGGGGAACCAAGTGGAGTTTAATGTCTCAACCGAATTTACGTTGAGTCATGATGCATGATTCTTTGCACTTTGGAGTATTATTAGCCTCGCCGGTGTTTTGAATAGTTACCGATAGTGAGAGAGAAGAAGACAAACGTGAACAGCTTGCAGTCGATGGCTGACTGCAAATCCTTGAAGATGTATGCACAGCGAGTCATTGCATGACACTAGCTGTCTTTGGATCCCATAGCCACTGGCAGTAGTAGGTGCATATTACCTAATCAATTGAGCGACCTGTTTTTTGAACTGAGCCCTGAACGTAACTTGGCGAGAGAATTTCCAAGCTTCCAACGGTGAAATCGTCAGATTGCGTTGTAACTAGTGACATAAAGCTGTTTGAGGACTTGCCAATGCCATGTCGACGGACTGCGCTAGGACGGACTGCGCTGGGTCTGCCATAGAAATGTTATCTAATCTTATCAATCCCGTGATCACCCAAATGGGAAATCCCTGATATCGGCTGTCGGTCTCATCTACGGCTCTGCACTGGTCTAATTTTGCGCTGCGCAACACTTTTCACTGCTCGACGCTGAGCGTCACATTCCCTAACCCAGTTCATAGCCTGGTACTCACAAAATTACCTTTGCTAGGCGATAACCAGGGTTAATAGCTCTCAAATTGCAATAATGCCGCATAATAGACCTTCTTCACCCATCGTCGTCGACCAGGATTTGCAGCAGCTCTATGAACAGGTTCTGGCCGGTTTCAATTCAGAGGAAGGTGATAGTCCAACGACGACCGTGGAAAGTGGGTTGACATCGGCCGCATACTCGACTGCTTCCCATAATTCTGGCTATTCCGATGCTTCTTCTGCTCACACTCCAAGCCCACGGCCAAGGCCTCGAGATGGTCATGGAAGATTTCCAGACTCAACGGCGGGAAAGGACAAGGAGGATATTGAAAAGCTTTACAGTGTCTACGCTGCCGATCCATCTCCAGAATCTGGCTATGGCTATTCCTCTCCGCTTACAACCGCCTCCAGCTATTACGGTCACCGTCACCAAAACAGTTCTGCTTCTTCTTACGATGATCTCTCGTCCAGCCATACCCTATCTCCGATATCTCCCGCATCTACTACTGCAGCGACTTATGCACAGAGCGCGAGAAGCCCTACTAGCCATAATCCACAATCTAGGGAAAGAAGATTACCCAATCCTCCTACAGCTCCAGGTTGGTCCTCGCAGCAGCAGCAGCTGCAGCCCCAACGACAAGCTAACGGGAACGGCCACGGAAATGGAAACGGATATGGGCACGTTAGCTCAATGAGCACTAGCTCGATAAACAGTTCATCATCTCGGAAACTACCCGCTACTCCTTCTGGTCTTCCGGCGAGCCCACGTCCAAGTACCAGCCCTCCTCCTACTCGAGATAAGCGAGACAGGCTGGCTAGGATGCCAGAACCCGGACCATTGCTGTCTCCAGATTATATCCCGCCCGAGGGTGAGCTGTAATTTCTATCTTTGTTTCATCTATTCTTGCTCACAGAAATCAGCAGGTGCTCTTCAATCCCGTTCCAGGAATCGCTCACCGTCTTCTTATCAGACGAATCGAGGGGTGCAAGTCGTCAGCGGGAGTGGTAAAAATACTTCTCCATCCCTCGTAGCGGCCCCTCTTCCCCCGTCTCCCCACGCTACTCCACAACCTCCGTCCCCATCTCCCCGTACAACGTCTTACAATGATGAAAAAAAGAGTAGGAAGGAGATGAGTGCAACTATGAATAGATGGAATTCCACTACCTCATCTACCTCGACTATCCTTAACGGCGTGAACGCTCAAGGGCAGCGCGTACCTCCTCCTCCTCCTCTTCCTCCTCCTCTTCCTCCATCATCCCGCGTACTTATGCCAGAAGCCGAACCATATTACGCTGATGCTGGACCATCCACCATCGTCCGTCGGCCTACAGACATGTTGCGGGAGTTGAGAGGGGGTTCGTCGAGGTCTGATCCGTACCACTACGATGGTGATGGCCGTGTGAATATCGAAGTCGTAAACGACGACGGGGAGGCAAGTTACGATTGGGAAGAGTACCAGCCCGATCAATACAACGAGCGGTACATAGATGACCCGTACGGTGTTGCACCCGCCGGAGCTTCATCCTCGCACGCGCAGTCTCAATCGTCGTCTGGACGCCGGAATCGGAGACGGAGAGACTGGACGTACGAGTATTCGGAGGATAACGAGAATGAGTATGTTCCAGATGAGTTTGTTAATTATAGTTTGTTATCGCACCTGGCGATTCAGCTGAAGGATAAGGTGCCGAGGGGGGAACATGTCAAGGCGAGTATACCGTATGAGGCGGCGTTTACAGGGAAGGAAGTTGTGGTGAGTCATGTTTTCGTTGCTCGAGCCTTTTCTTTTTGTTTGCTGACGTTCGATGTTCTAGGATACGATCCAATCACTAATACGAAAACACTTACTGCTCAACCATTCATTGAACCTTACCAACGCTTTCGTTTATCCGTCATCTTCCTCGACAAGCATTGACCGTAAAGCAGCCCTGCACGTTGCCCGCTCCCTCCAATCTCAGCTCCTCTTCTTTGAAGTCGAAGGAGACGGGCGAGAATTGACTGACGGAGTAGAAGATGTGTATATGTTCCTGGATGCTCCTTCCAGTCCCTCCGCGTCGTCGTCTTCAAGGTCGACCGGTGGGGGTAACGGTACACTGGCCGCGTTGCCTTTACCAACGGGAGTAGCAACGATGCTTACGAGGTGTTATGTCCCTACATGTGTGGAAGAAAAGCCATGCTACGCATGGGACTGTCCGAAACGCGGTCAGTCGATACAAAAGATGCTTTCGGCTTCGACGACGTCCCCGTATTATTACCAGTTGTCCGCTGCGTCAAGATCTCGGCCAAATCATCTTCCAATTCCGCATCCCTTTCTTTCCGACTCTGTCCCAGATTCGCAGGGTGCTGGAGCTCCTTCATTTACGAGGGGTGCTTCTCCCGTGCATCCATCTCGTTCGGATTTACCTGCGGGAGGACCGTCGAGTAAACATCCGAAGATGGACGAGTCTGGGGCATTCACATGCACTTGTGCTGAAACTGGGTCTGAGGCGAAGAAACCGTGGAAGGACAATGTACCCGAAGAAGTGTTGAGTCGGATAGGTGAAGTGGAAGTGAAGAGGCAGGTGGTGATACATGATTTGGTAGCGAAGGAGACGGAGTATCTTGAGCGGTTGGTTTTACTCGAGTCGGATTTCTTGAGGCCTTTGACGGAGTGGGTCACGGAGAAGGAGAAGGAGAAGGAAAGAGAGCGAGGTGCAGGTGCGAGTACGGGTGTAGATCCTGCCCGTGTTTCTTTGTCGTCATTCGCCGCCGCTGCCTCTCCTCCCCCTACCCCATCCGCGGTTGGCTCGAGTTCTGGTTTCGGTGGTCCGCCCTTGTCGTCGTCGTCTTCGGTACCTTCTGAATCATCCTCGAATGGCTCCTCACCACTACTGAGTTTCGCACCTGCGTTACATTATCTTTTACCACTTTTGACAGCCATTATCACTTCGCATGCACGGCTTGTCGAGAGTCTGCTTGTCCGCGCGCGCGAGTCGCAGTATGGGATTATCGAGCGAATTGGGGATTTGTATCTGGAGAAGGCCGCGGGGAGCTGGAGAGCTGGGTGGGGGAATGGGTGGGTGGAGGGGAAGGGGTTCGTTAGTGGAGGGGGAGGATGGACTGGGGATAGTGGATATGATGAGTGGGTTGCGGCGTGGACGACGTCGGGGTTGGGTGGGTTGAGTATTTTCAACGCTGGTAATAAGAGTTCGGATGGGATGTGGGGCAGCGAGGAGTGGAAGGCGGTTGTTGCGGAGCAAGAGAGGGCTCGTCAGTCGGCGAGCGTGGGCGTGGACGAGAATGGGGTTGCGGAGGTAGGGTCCTTGGACTCGTTCCCTGATGTTGATTTGAAGAGGTTCTCGGAGCTCCTTGCGCTTCCTGCTACCCATCTTCAGTCGTACCCTTCCCTCCTCTCGACCGTTCTTGCCTCCTCTTCCGACTCGGCGTCTTCATCGTCTGGTACTTCTTCAGCGAATTCCAACTCGACCAACCCTGCAGCGAACAGGGCTTACAGGCGTCGGGAGGAGAAGGGGAAGGGAAGGGAAGAAAACCCTGACGAGTCTTATCTCCGAGAAGCTGTGAGGGCGATGAGGGCATTGTGGGGGTATGCAAAGGTGAAGACGTTCCAGATGAGCATGAACATTGGGGCGAGTGAAAATAATGGTGGGAAGGGATCTATGGGGGATGCGGCGGTCAAATGGGAGTGGTTTGATTTGACGTCGGAGGAGGAGAGGAAGGAGATTGGGAAGGCCGAGATGAAGAGGCAGGCGTGAGTCGTTTGTTACTTTTGCAGTGTGAAGGTTCAAAATTGACTTTGTGGTTGGATAGGATCATATTCGAGCTTATAAAGGGCGAAATGGCGTATGTGAAGGACTTGGAGAATGTCGAAAATGTACGTCTGCTTCATCTTTTTTTTTCTAGTTGAGCTAAGTTTCTTCGTAGATATACATTGCCCCTCTACAAAACGCGTCTACCTCTGTAAATCCCATTATACCTGCCGAGCGACTACCTCAATTCATTCAGTCCGTTTTCAATAATATTAATGCCCTACACTCACATCACCTCCGCCTCCTGCAATCTCTCTTCCGAATCCAATACGATGAGAATCCCACCATTCGCTCAATCTCTGCGCCGATTCTCGATGCTGCTCTTAACTGGCGCGAAGCTTATATGGAATACATCCCCAACTACCCTATCGCGGCGTACACCATCGACTCTGAGATGCGAACCAATCAAGCGTTTAAAGAGTTTGTCCAGCGGTGTACGCGGCATCCGGATGCGCATAGGCTCGATATGAAGAATTTCATTAATCGACCTATTCCGAGATTACTGCGGTACGAGTTGTTGTTGAAGGGTATCCTCGAGGAGACGCCGTCTGGGCCAATGGGTGTTCCTGGCTCAAGTCGGCAGGGCGCCTCGTCTTCCCGTGGTTTGAATGGGGAGCATGAAGATCATGCGGCGATTCCACAGGTCCTTGACGTCATTCGTCGATTGGGTAAAGATACTGAGCCGGGTGTGGTTAGTGCGAAGAGTAAGGTTGAGCTGTGGAGGTATAATGAGGGGTTGGTGTTCAAGCAGGGAGAATGGATTGATATGGACTTGCTAGATGAGCACAGGAGTTTGATTCATTCGGGTAAGCTGCTAAGACAGACGGATGGATTGGAGTGGAATGGATGGACGGAGTTGTATGTGCTGCTGTTTGATAATTATTGTGAGTATCGTCGTTTTGATCGGATATTTTGTGCCATGTCGTAACGGACATCTTTTCGCCAGTGGTTTTGACAAAGGTCAAGGAGCGGGACGAAGTGACGAGATACCATGTCAACCGTAGAGTCCGTATTGTCTCTTTATCTCGTTGGATAACTCTAATCTACTCTCTGCAGCCAATACCTCTCGACCTTTTGACTATCGACAGCCTTACAGATGCTCCTGTTCAACGAAACACTGGGCCGGGTCTCTTGCGCGGTCTTCGCTCGGGACATGAAGCTTCCAACAGTCCTTCTGGTGATTTGCTTGCATCGCCAGACGCCAATACCCCTTCCGAGTTATCCTCACCTGATATGTCTCCATCCTCCTCATCTCGCCTTGTCTATCCGATTACTTTACACCACCTTGGCCGCCTATCTCCACAAACCAACAGTTCCTTCCCCACCACCGCGTTGACGACCTCCGCCCTGACTCCTTCACCCTCTGGCTCTCGTCAAGCCAAACCACCTCCGAACGTCGTGCTATATGCTGAATCTCAAGCCGCCCGCGCTGAATGGGGTGCGAAGCTTCAGGAAGCTTTAGGAATACGAAGAGTCGTTCAGGAAAGTAACAAGGTGTTCGAAGTGGAGGTATTGAGCGGTGACACATTCTTGACGCCTATTGGAGTGGATGGGTCTAGCAGCGGAGCTAATGGAGGCGTGTTAGGCTCGGGTTGGAGCCACGATGGGTCGTTTACCGGAAAGGTTACATGTTCGGTCCCATTTAGTGAGTATTTGACCGCAGGTCCCTGCCAGTCGATCTGATGAAATTTTGTTTTAGATACTGCAGACGGAAGGGGATTGGTCGCTGTTGGGTGTGCAGAGGGCGTTTGGATCGGATTTAGGCATGACCCTAAGTGTGAGTTATCCTGTATCTTTCGAGAAAGAATAACACCCCGACTAATGGTTAATCATTGATAGCTATGCGACGTGTTCTACATCTGAAGATGGTCCAACAATGTGCGATGTTGGAAGATTATGGTATCTTCTTGGTGCTGGCTGATAAGGTGTCGTGTTTTTCTATTATACTCGGTTGAACGATTCTAAGTGACTTGCAGCAACTATTCGCATACCATATTGAAGCCCTGGTACCTTCATCGCCCCTCACCGCCAACATCTCGCAAGTGCCTCAAAAGCTGAATGGCAACAAGGACGTGCATTTCTTCACAGTTGGGAATCTACTCGGGCGAACACTCGTCATATATATGAAGAAGAGAGGGGTGGGTCATACAGCTCATTCGTTTCTTGAGCTCATATTTCGTAATATCTCCAGCTTGACAGCATCTTCCGTGTACTCGAACCCGTCAGCGAAAAGATCAACGAACAGGCCAGAGCCCCATCCAGATTTGGCTCAAGGTTCTTCCCGCGCTCTCCCAGGTCTGAGTGGTTCAGAATCTATAGAGTGGGCATGATTCTCTTAACTTTACAGCTTCATTCACTCAACCCTCTTCCCCCATGCCAGGATTTCTTCTTACCCTCTGAATCGTACGACTTGATTTTCCTGAAAGCAAAGATTGCGATTTTGTGTTCAAAGGGCTTTGAGATCATGGATTTGAACGAGTTTGTATCTGTTTCCTTCATCGGTCTTTGCTTTTTAATTTTTTGTTTTTGTTTAGCTTCAAAAGTGTGACAATTCCGCAGCGGGACGATCCTCAATTAGGATACCTTGCGAAACGATGCGAGGCCTGTAGACCAATTGGAATGTTTAAGTCGGCGGAGGATGAGTTCTTGTTGTGCTACAATGGTACGCTTTTCGCAGCAGTTTGCCTTCTCCAATTATCTGATCTTTTTATTCCGCAGAATTTGGTATATACGTCGACAAACACGGTGACCCAAATCGGGCTGCAGGTACTATTGAATGGGAAGGCAATGCCGAACGAGTCGCTATTCATGCCCCCTACGTCCTTCTCTTCGACTCCCGTTTCATCGAAGTCCGGCATCTCGAAACCGGCCGTCTAGCTCAGATCATTCCGGGCAGCGACATTCGCTGCATCTGGGACGGTCGAGGTGTAAGCTCACTGAACGCCGTCTCCCCTTCCGCGCATACCCTGACCTTCCCCGTTCCTGATGGACCGTCTGGAGCCGGAGAGCCCGCATACCAAGACGCTCAAGTCCACGCGGTGATGAACGTTCCGGAGACCGTAGGCGGGCCTAGATCGCGTGCGATTGTACAACAAGTGTTCGAACTTTTGCCAACCGTTCCCCTGCCCTTCCCTGACTCCTCGACTGCGCCGGATAGTGTTGTAGCTGGAGGCGGAAATGCGACTTCTAGTAGCAGCGCGGGCGGCTCTGTAGCTGGGAGTTGGTCAAATTCGGCTTTGGGATCTGGATCTGGGTCCGGTTCTGGTTCTGGTTCTGGTTCTGCAGGTCCGTCAGGCTCTCGGGTGTCTGTTGGACAGTATTCGAATGCTTCGGTCCAGCCGCATTCCCCCAGATAATAAATTCGACGTCCTGGAGATCGTAATCGGCGGAGGCGTAATGGTAGGAGCGAAGGTTGCTATGCTATCCCTTTCTAAAATTTTTTTGACGCCGTGTTTACTCGGGATTTCGAGACGTGATTTTTGGATTGCATGAATAATTACACTTGTATTTACCATATATTGATACCATATTAGCTGACCCTGTAAATTGATAATGTAAATATGAGCGTGCAAGTGGTCTGTCTGAAGAGGTCAAGGCAGGTAGCCAGGTGCATGTCTGTAGTACTGTAGAACCACTGAGTCCACCTGCTCTTTCGCTGTACCTGTTCTCATTATCAAGTTGAGCTGGAAATATATCTCAAGGTACTATTATTGTATCAGAGGTATTTTTTCTCAATAATATAGTCAAACCATCAGCAAAAGACGTGGTGAAATACATGTAGGCTGGGGTCCGGACAAATTAGTAGGATATTTTCGATGCATCAATGGACATGAACGGCATGACACTGGTCCCTCCGAGTCAGCCCTCCGACTCATAATCGATCCCGAACCTCGCCAATACGTATTCGGAGGTCTTTTTGAGGGACACCCGCTGGTTTCTGTACCCAAAGAAACGACTCGCCAACCTATATCGGAAACAGTGGATGTATACTGAGCGCTACTCGGGACTACGGGACGCTGTTACCCGCCCTGGATTCCTTTTCTAGCTACATCGCCGCCCCGATTTGGGGTTAGGCGCTCGATCCTGGTCACGCAGCCAATGTCCTTTAGAGTAATTCACTTTTTAATTTGTCCATTGGCAGTATAGGCTGCGTTGCCCACCGGTCCTATATATGGCTAGGCGTTCTCTCCCGCATCTGTGCTGGCTATTGACGCTGACGATGTCTTCGCGTATCGTCCATGTTTATTCATTCCATCGATGCTGTGGAGATTTAAAGGCCCCATCGTGTATCACCTGCCGAACCTTCTCATTCAAAGTGTGACAATTCGATTCGATACCAATGAAATTAAATTAACAACTTTTCGACAAATTTGGATTTGAACTGGTCATGTTATTCAGGATCATTTGTTGGCTTGTGTGTGAAGCAAAAGGGATCGCAACAATCTGTCTTGCTATCGTTCACCTAACCACTATGTCGAACAATTCTCAGTACGTCTCCACTCCTCAGTTTCCCTCCGCTTGCATTGCGAAACTCTGTGAATTTCTAGGTTCTTTCCCAGGGCGGACGGATTCAGCATACACGACAGTACTTTCAATAGCTATAACAGCCCGCCACCTAACACGCCCGCGGTCCCTGAGCCTCGCGATCAAAAAAGGGAATATGTACGCCTCCTCCTACCCAAGAGAAGGGGATATCCTCTGTGGAATCCAAGACCGGTTGGCTGGCAGATACCGGATGCATATCGGGCAAGTGGGGTCAGTATTGGAGATATCGGAATCATGAACGAGTTTGGAGAATTCGATTATCTGTTTAATATTGGTCTTCCGGCGAATGACCCAGTAAATTCACGAAGAGTTCCTCCCGACTTCATACCACTTCCAGGAGTCCGTGATAATTTGGCGGTGACGGGCTCAGAGCAGGACCCGGACCTTCGACCTGGAAGCTACATCGCTAGCAATCATGCTTATTTTCGCACCCAGCATATTGCTGGTTATCCTCAAATTCCGTACGTGTCTCAATTTCCTGCAACATTTGTTAACCCCTGAAACTTTGAATATTCAGGCAAGCGCCTAAAGAAGTCGGAGCGGGACTGAAATTCACAACTTCAGCTTCTGCGGGCGCGTTACTCGTTCTACCGGAGGGTGGGACCAGTTACGATCATCCAGCACCGACCATGTTCCTTGAACACGCCACACGATGCGCAGCATCTTGGTTCAACTTTATAAATCAGATTCTCCGTCGCGGAGTGAATGAAATCTATCTCGTCACCGGTTGCGATAAAACTCGCGCCTGGGGGGTCGCATGTTTCTCTGGTGCCAGCCCACGCAACGTACTCCTGGAATATGTACCCAAACTGCCCAGAATAGCAGGGAAGAAGCCTGAGTATTTGTTCCGCCGATCTGATTCGGCGTATTCTGAAGCTGGTTCCGACGTCATATTTGAAGCTGGTTCCGACGTCATATTTGAAAGACAGTCCGGATGTGTATTCATACGCGGCTTCAGAATTACTTCTCGAGCAGGACCTCAATCTCGGGAGAAAATTAGCACTATCTGGCGCCGGGATGGTACAACAAGAACTTCCAAAAAAAAAGATGGCTCTTATTGGAAGTATTACCCCTCCGATATCATTAACGAATGGATACTTGGCAAGGTATTCTTCCGATCTTTTCAATTTCCGACGAGTTCTTAGCTTTATTTCAGTATCAAAGGGTCGACATTGTAATTACTCACGATAATGATTGGACATCTGTCATTCGCACTGTGAGTGACTTCTGTCAATGAGACTACTGCTCCGGCACTGGAGTAACTTGTTTAAAATAGGAGGACAAAGAAATTCCAGACAGCTCAGAACTTATCAATCGCATCAGTAGTAAACAGCTGAATATTCGGACATACGGGGGTATGGAAATCATTGTTGAAAATCTCATGACTTCTCGACCTGTTTAACAATTCGTTAGGAATAACATTTGCATTCTTCGGTGATGGTAGTTCAGCACTACAAACCCAGAATACCGACAGTCCTCTGAGTCTACTGGCCGGTGGTGGTGGCGAGGGCAGTGGTGGCGACATAACTGCCATTGTCAGAATCGCAACAGACCTCGTGTCTATGGCCCAATACATTCTTGCACATGGTTTCAAAGATACCTATGAAAGAGCCAATACGATAGCTAGGGATTGCAGCGAGTTCATTCAGGAGGTGAAGTTTGGGGACCAACAATTCCTTCTGTCCCCCGAAGGGGACCTATTCTATGACCAGATGGAAGATAGTTTGAAAGCGTGAGTCAGCTTGTCCTTGATCTCGCCATAGAGTCCAATGTGTCTTGTACAGAGCAGAGAGAAACTTGGATAGATTTGGACCCCTAGCAGCTCAAGATACGAGATGGGAGCTGGAGTATACTCGATGGAGGGATGTCACAAAAAAAATTGAAAAACTCTTGGATGAGTTTGTAGAATTTCGGAAAAAAACACAAGTGAGTTCTACTCTTGCATTTATCAAAAGTCTTCGGAACAGAACCAGAACCGACAATAGTTTCCTTCAAAGGGTAAATATTCCCATTTATTGCCTATTTCTCTCTACTTGATATTTTGGGCCGAGATAGAAATGATATTGACCTCAGCTTACAGATGTATCCAGTGCTGAAACTCAGAAACAAGAGGAAGTCAATACTAGTCCAACTCCAAGCAGGTTTTGCAGCATAATCCATCCTAGGCCAGCCACAAAGTGGTTGGTGGATAATCTGACCTGGGTTTCAGAGGCAGAGAAGCACCATATCCATATTTACAGTGATGTATGGGTTACTGAAGAGGGCACTCTAGAGCCTATGGTGAAATTGGACGGGCCTCGAAACACTGATGTTGTTACCTTTGCAGATAAGTTAGTACAGCATTGTGGATTCAAGGTCCTGTTAGAGTTTCAGGAATTCCAGAGTGATAAGTATATGGATAGAGAAGACAACGGGGGTAAGAATGATAATAGAAATGTAACGGCCAATGGGGGACCCAATAGGGCTGGGATTGGAAATGAAAATAAAGATGAGGGTCAGAGTGGGGGTGGAAGTAGAGGTGGAGGTACAAGTGGGAGTGGGGATAAGGATGGGGGTAAGATTAGGAGCAGGGATGAGGGTGAGGGTAAGAGGAGTAGTGGAGTTGGGGGTGGAGGTGGAGGTGGGAGTGGTGAAGTGAATGAGGGAGGTGAGAGTGGGAGAGGGAATGAGGGAGGTGGGAGTAGGGGAGGGAATGAAAGAGGCAGGGGTGGCAATGAGGGTGGGGGTGGGGGTGGCAATGAGGGTGGGGGCAGGGGTGGCAATGAGGGTGGGGGCGGGGGTGGCAATGGGGAAGGGGGAAGTGACAGTAGTGATCTGTGAGCTGCATTTTCTTTGAAAAATTATATGTAATTATTGCTGTCTTGACTATTTTTAACAGGCCATATGTGCAAACTGGGATAGAATGGTACTTCCATTCAACTTTGCCAAATTTGCCTGATATTTGGGCGTTCTATACAAGAATACGAGTCATGGTAACTATATCATTGTCTTGTTGCTTTGCATAAATAAAATTTTTTTTACTTTAGTTTCAAAAACAAGTGACAGAAGCTGAATTAGGGCATTTTCCGCAAGACCATAAAGGAATATGTACAATTAAAATGAAAGAAGATGGAAGATATTGGCACCTACAAACAGGAATGGTATATGCTTGGGTTAATGAAAATGCAAATTCGCTTGATGCGTAAGTGATACATTGATGTTGTACAAGAAACACACTCAGTTGTTTTGCAGTCAAAGCTCACATGCTCATATCAAGGCTGCCAGACAATTTCAGGATGGATATAATTATAGTATAACAGGAGCAGTTGCTAGTACAGGACCAAGTGGATCAGTCACCGGAGGGAAAAATCATAATACAACCACTCAGATGTTTCGGCCTTTTTACACTGTGTCGGCAGCTGCCAAAAATGAACATGGGACCCGGGGTCAAGCTTTTCAGGTTAAACGAGCAGATAAAAGTGGAATATTGACAGGAGACCCTGAGCTCGCACTTGAAATAACTATTGACTCTGCCAAGGTGAATTGTTTCTTCGAATTTAGAATAGTCAAAAATGATGCATTTTTATAGGATCAAGCTGTCAGTATGAATATTGAAACTTATTGGAGATTAGCTCCAGTGAGAAAGAGATCGGATTATAACCATAAAGATCCATTCAGGTCGCTTGAGGCCCTTTTCATTTGTCATGAGGTATGTTACACAGATACTATCATGATTTTTTTTGCCCAAGTTTGCCCTCAACTGACTTGCAAACTGCCTTTCCAAGCTGGCTATACCCAATATATTCAGATTCTCCTCTTACAGTTATGACAAACTCGCCTTTCAAGGGCATGCAGATGGTAGTTATTTCATCCCTAGAGGCGTCGTGCCAGACTCCAGGGCTGTCCAAAGAGATCAGATTACCGGGCATCGGATTCTTGCAGGTGCAAAAACTCGCTCTCTGCCAGGTTGGCATGCTCGTTTCCTGGGCTTGGGCAAGAGAGAACTACTCTCTCTGGACATGGTTCTGTTTCGACATGAAAATGGAAGGACAACAAGGGAGGAAACTCGACTTGAATGGCAAAACATACCCAATTCTAATCTTCTCCTGCGTCGGCAGTGACCGCCCCCATTCCAAAATATTTCGGATTTGCAAACCGCATGTTCCTAAGATATTCAGATTTCCTCTGACACGTATTTGAAATCATTTACTTGGCATGTAGCAAAGTTGTAAAATGTTACTATCAATGTCCCAGAGTTGCAATCGGACCCAGAGTTGCAATCTGGCAAATATATCCTTTCGTTTGAGCGCAGTTTTTATGCGTTATTCTTCAAAGTTTTAATCTGAGCTCTCATATATGTATGCAAGAGTTCTATCAACTTTTTAACAAAGTTAACAAAAAATGAAATATTCAGGATTTTTGACAATATCGAAAACAGTGCTGACTTCGAGTTGCGACTCTACTTCTTGATTTTTAGAGAAGCAAGGAATTTTTTTATGACCACCAAAATTTCCCACATCCATCTATATCTATATATCAATAGAATATCACCTTTTATTGGGGACAAACTGAGTTGTGAGTTGTTCGAGAAAGCAATTTTGAAGGAGGTGCAAACGAGCGTGACCAATTTCAAACTCCGCTGGACAGATGTTTGATGCCGATGTGCAACCAATTGGCTCTTCGCTTCCGCGTTCACCATCATTCTTCGCAGCTGGTCCTTTCGGGGTGCTGCTGTTTCGCGCTGAGCCGTAACACTCTTTTACTTAATTTATTCTACCTAGATTCATACATGCACTTACGTAGAACTGACTTCGCTGTTGCTCGCTCCGTAGAACCAAATTTGCTGTTGCTCGCTTTCAAATTGCTATTTCGATACCATGAAATGTATGTAATTGTCCTGTAGATCATTGAAATTACAAGCCTGTGTTGTAAAATAAGCACAGAGTCACTATTCTCGCTTTGTCGCAAAAAGTTGCACCTCTCGGTAAGGTGAGATGCCGACGCTGCCGGGCACCTGTCACAATCTGTCACGATTGCAACTCCTGCCATTTTCTAAGCTCAAACCGGCTTCCTATTGGCTATACTTTGAGAGCCTCTAAAATCCCCAACCTTGGTTATATCAAAGTTTAAGGTATTTATTTATTAATTCCAAAATTCTGTGGCCAAATGTGAAGAATTGACAAATTTTCTGTATACCGACATTTTCGGTTGCAACTCTGGGACATTGATAGTACAACAAATGAATTTAGAAACAGCTGAAAGATCCGACTCCGTTGTCATAAAACCCCGGAAAACCCCCTCCGAACTTAGTTCCGCGATTTTTCAAAGTCGGGGTTTTTTCCGGGACACCTTTCGGCCCAAATCTTCCGGGACACGGCCTCAGACCTCCGCAAAGTGCCAAATTTTACGGGACGATGGTACAAAGGTCCAAAGTTACGTGCAAAATTTCGAATTTTCACCTATTTTTGCAAAATTTTCGCCTCAGATTTTAGCGGTTGTCGATGCCGGCGCCATTTTCTATGCTCAATCATGGACTAGTAGTGCTATACTGGCACTCAAAACTGATTGACCCCCCTCCAAATTGAGTAGCATATTCACACGGGGCTCAGATCCTTAACCTCGGGGGAAACTTAATATTGTAGTAGTAGAAAGTATATGAAAGGTCTCTATGACAGAAAAAAGTAAGCAGGAGGCTGAGTTTGCTGCTTGAGAACTGCTGGCTCAGCAAACATCGAGGAAGAGAAGGGTTTGAGCCCCCGTGGGAAACCACCTACCCAATTTGGGGGGTCAATTAGTTTTGAGCGCCAGTGTACCTTGGTATCTGAGCTTTCCTTCGGCGGGGCCCAGACCCTCCAAAACCTTGAAAATCTCCGGAACAGGATCAAACCCCCTCTAAAACTCCCTAATTTTTCGGGCTAAAGGGGGTCAAACGTCGGTGCTAAAAGTGCCAAAATTTCCGGGACATGGACCTATCCTGGGTCCCAAAATCTCAAAAATTTTCCGGGACACGGAACTAAGTTCGTAGGGGGTTTTCCGGGGTCCTGTTGTCATACAGTTCCCAGAGTTCGTGCACACAAAACATCGCTTAATAGCAACGCACATCACTTGTGCCTTGACACGAGACAGTTTCCCCTGGGCAGACTCGAAGTCGGATCTCCTTCGGTTCCTTTCTCAATCTCTTACCACTTGCGTCTCCGATGGCTGCCATGATAATCCCAGCTTTCATGATGTTAACTTTACTCTGGCTTATTTTGAAGCTGCGCAACATTGGAAAACGACATCCCTCCCTACCTCCTGATCCTCCAACCGTACCGCTACTTGGGAATTTAAACAAATTTCCTACAGAATTTGCCCATGTCAAGTGAGATTCTTTGGCAGCTTCGAGTAACAAGTAACTATTTGATTTGTTGTATCCAAATTTACAGAATGGACAAGACAGTACGGCAATATCTATTCTCTTAAGATTGGACCTAGGACTGTCATCGTGCTTACAAGTATGCAAGCCGTGAAGGAGCTACTGGAAAAGCGAAGTGCCAGCACTGTCGATCGTCTTTCCAACTTCATGGCGGACAACATTACCGGTGGACTGAATGTAGCATTTGCAAAATACGGTGGGTACACGGGCAGATGCATACTGAGAGCCTCAAATTGGTGACAGTCAATTTGTGGGCACTGCAGGGGAAGAATGGCGAGTTTTGCGAAAAGCTACTCATGCTATTCTCACACCGAAGGCGGCTGCTACTCATGTACCTATCCAGGCCAGTGTCCTAAATTCTCACGCCACCAGATTTTTAGTCTGAATATTTAAAAATTAGAGGGCAGAATCTATCCAAATGATGTACGATTTCCGCAAGACTCCAGATGTACATACTATTATATATTCAATCACAATTTAGGCATTGACTCGATCGCGATCGTTAAATTGTCAGCACTTCTACGCGCATCTCCGCCGCTACTCCAACTCAGCTATCATGTCCGTCTTGTACGGAAAGCGTTGCCCACGATATGAAACTCGTGAAGCGACATTATTTTTCGAGGTGCAGCATCTCTGAGAGCTGGCACTCGAACCTGGAGCTCATCCACCCGTTGACACTCTTCCATTCTTGCGGTATATTCCTCGCAGATGGGCACCTTGGAAGGATATGTGCGAGAAGACAAGGAATTTGCAGCGGGATTTGTACTTTGGACTGCTGGACGAATGCGAAGGGAGGATGAAGGAGGGAGAGGAAAATGGATGTTACATGGAAGAAATCATCAAGCATCGAGAAGAGCTAGGTTTGGATAGGGAGTTAGCTGCGTAAGCGCGATTTGGCCTCAAAAAGGTTGATTGGTATTGATCAATGAGCGGCCTTGAAGATATCTTGGAGGCGCTATGATCGAAGGCGGATCAGATAGCACCTCATCGCTCCTTCAGTCATTGTGCCTACTTCTAGTTGCATTTCCTGGTGTTCAGTGCAAAGCGCAAGAGATGGACCG
Source organism: Collybiopsis luxurians FD-317 M1 (assembly GCA_000827265.1). NCBI lineage: Eukaryota > Fungi > Basidiomycota > Agaricomycetes > Agaricales > Omphalotaceae > Collybiopsis > Collybiopsis luxurians. Next base: position 132,266 of record KN834847.1, read on the forward strand.
TGTCGTCGGAGATCAAAGGATTCCCACCATCGATGATGCTGCAAGACTGCCATATATTCAGGCTTTGGTGAAGGAGGTGAGTGTATGCGCAATTCTTGTTGCAATTGAAATTAAATATGACCGCAGACACATCGAATGAGACCTGTAGTACCGCTGGGGGTTCCTCATCTAAATCGAGAGGCGGAACAGGTGCATTTTGGATCTTAATTGAGCAAAACTATGGTCCTGACAAAAATCGAAGTACGGTGGATTTCTAATTCCAAAAGGTTCTACTATTTTCGTGAATCTGTGTGAGCTCTTCTTTCTCTTCCTCTTTATCATATTTGAAATTAACTGTAATTAAGGGGGAATGTTTCATGATCCAGGAAAGTTAGGATTATTTACTTCTGGGGAAAATACTAAATGTCAGATGAATAGATATATTTGAAAATCCAGAAGTCTTCAACCCCGACCGATACATCAACAACGAATTTGGGACCAAGGCAGGAGTGGACACCAGTAATTTCCGCACAGGCATACCATTTGGATGCGGAAGGGTCAGTTCCAGAACACTCTGCTTCTTGGAAAACACTTAATATCTGTCTATCTCAGCGTATTTGCCCTGGAATCCACCTTACCACCAATTCGCTGGTATGAACCTTTGTTTTATCCGAGTCCATGATCGCGCATAGTAATGAAGACCTGTATGTTCTTAGATTATTGCCGCAATGAATCTTGTCTGGGCCTTCAAATTTGAGCGTGCAGTGGACTCAAGATCAGGACAAGCCATCCTAGTCAGTATCTCGGAATATCAAAAGGTGAAGCGTCTTTACATTCTATTTAACTTGGGTGTATGCTCAATATCAATGTCAATTCCGCGCAGGGTATGCTGAATTCTCCAAAACCATTTAAATACAAAATCACTTGCCGTAGCTCTAAACGAGAAGAACTCATTGAGAGAGAATTCCATAATGCTATTCATGTCTTTGAAAAGTTTGAGGGCAATCTAAGTGATGATGATAAAGCATGGCTGAAGGTCATTCGCAGTTCGTTGTAATTACTGTAAGTCTGTAAACCATGGATTGTCAATCAAATCACGCCTCGAACCACAGACCCGGATATCCGACCACAGATATGATGCCACTGGCGACGAGTTAGGGCCAATCAGGACCCAACTCTGAAAATTCAAGACTCAAGTAGCCGAGCAAGCTTATTACTTGATGGTGTATTTTACACAATGTAAGCCTTCCGGATCCTGTGGCGGGATAGCCCGCTCGAAGACGCCGCAAGTTTATAACAGTTTGACAGATACTAGCCAATCATTGTCACTCGGCAAGGCAGCTAAGGTATCCCATCTTTCGGTTTGTGTTCTCCTATCATCCTCAACCAGCACTCTTCTGTCACGCATGAAGAGATTAATATTTACACCGTCGGCTCTGGACAAGCTACAACTCTTTTCATGTTCTTGACCGTACGATTGACGAAAAGGATCGACATCGCTAATGCAGGACACTTTAAGACATTTTGATTTTTTCACTCCTCCCAGTTCGGACTCAGTCGAGGGCCGCTGTCTCGACGCAATATGTTAAGGCACTTGGAAATAACCCTCAGTGATGATGTGCATGTAGGTTGGTAGACATGAGTTGTTTTCGGTGGATCAGAGGATATACCCTAAATGCAAAAATAGAACCCTCGATGCGAATCCAATGACAAGAGTGGGATTTGAACCCACGCGGACATTCGCCCATGAGAAAGGAAGCGCTTGAAAGCACTTGAGTCACACGCCTTAACCGCTCGGCCATCTTGCCATCACAATGACTGCCGTAGGATGTATCGAGAACAGCATTCTTGGCTCAAACGCGTCTTTCAAGTTGATTGCGAAGATTTCCAATCTAATTTTCTACTGGTGTGAAAATTTGCCGGAGATTTCTTTATGCTACACTGGTGAAAAGAGGGTAAAGACCTCGCAGAGGAAGGTATCTGAGTCTGTACATATGGCATATACGAAAGAAGAGAGCGTGCAGGACCTTCAGTGAAATCATCAATTGAGAAGAGCGATGTCACCTAGATAGCATGTCACCTACTTATCGTTCAATTCTGCTCCAGCAAGGGAAATTGCAAAATCATCGTCAGCATATGCAATAGGCTTGTGTCTTTGCTTCACGACGGGCATTCAGGCTGCCAGAGTTCAACGACTATACACGCGCCTAAAAATATGTCTGATACCGCTCTTTAGACCCGACGCAGTTCCTCCGGCTCATCGTTTAGTTTGCTAAAGATGTTTAAGCTGACTTGATAATAGTACTTTCAAGTCTAAGTACTTGGAATGGAAATCGAGGACGGAGGTTCGAACATCTTGGGAATGAGCAACCTGCAACTCTGGTCTAAAATGAAGCTCAGCATCCCGCACTCAGCTCTTAGTTACACAGTCTGCTCTCTAACACCTGTCTTTCGTCTCACTTTGACGTTTAGAGTCGCGTTCAAGTATTCAGACTCGATTACACGTGATCGTAACTCTTTTACCACGGCTAAGCGCCCGCCCTAGGTTTTTGGTTTCAAGTTCTCGACCACCACTTCGCTCCCGGTTGTTGCAGGCGACGTCCAACTTTTCTTGATATTTCTTGGTCTTAACGACTTCTGGAGACATGGCTGATGATCGCGAACCTCATAACTTCAAAAGTACGGCCAACTCCACGAAAAACGTCTTTCCTTTCTCCAATCAGCATTCACGAAACTCGCAGTCAGGACAGACATCCAACTTCTCTCTGTTTCAAGCTATAGCTCAACGTTCCAAGAATAATGTACGAGAATCTCATCCTAATCAACCCCATCAACGCATATTTCCGCCTGTAAATTATTCGACTCCTCAAAGTCCAAGAGCCAGGATGGAGATGACTCCCTGTAAGTTATTCCAAAACTTGCGCAGGAGCGTATGAACTAAGTCTTCTAATCAAGCTGAGGAATCTCATGATTACCCATCCGACGAGGCTCATGCTATCCAACCTAGCATACATTCGCAAACCGGAAGTCAGATTCACGTCATGGAAAGTCATCAACTTCGTTTCATGCCTATGCCCAAGACAGTCGAACGTGGGCCGCCCTCCCGTGCGCCGTCAGAGGCTCCGAGTATGGGCTCTGTCGTAGACGCTGACTCGGAAGACCTTGATTTTTCGGAGATGATGAACAGGAAGATAAAGGAAGGCAAGCTTGTCAAATCCCAGTTGGCAGAAGAGGTAAGTGTCTTTCAATGCCTGTATATGCGCTCTTTTCGATCTCTTTTTAGCGAGTCGTCAATGCAAATCTTCGATCCGAACTCTCTGTCATCAAAGCCTCGTATGAAGATCAAAAACAGTCTATCGCAGAGCTTGAGGCCGCAGCAGAAGCGAGTCGCGAACATATCGATTCTAAAGACGCACAACTTCGTCAGCTTCAGGCATCGCTCGATGAAGCTCAGTCAGCGAAGGACTCTCAACTTACCCTCATCAGCCGCAAAGACCAAGAGATTCTTGCAGGGCAAGAGAAAGTCGGCACTTTGGAGGTAAAGCTCAAAGAGGCGGAGGATCGGGTCGCTAGAGTGAAAGAGAAGACTAAAGAAAGTTTTGAGCTTATGACCAAGAAGTCCGTGTTTCCATTTTTCTAGACACATCCTGATCGTACTGAGCTTTATTACAGTTTCGATTCGCTCAAGAAATCTGTCGAATATCTGAAAACTCGTTACGAAATGGCTAATGAGACGGTTCCCAAGATGTACGATGAACTCGAATCTTTGCGGAAGATATCGCAGAACGGTTTCAAGGGTGTGCACCATTCTCTTCCTCGTCTGAGGTCAGCTTAACCTTTTTCCAGAGCTTGAACCATATATGGACAGCTCCGGTCGCCATCTGATCAAGGCCACGGAGACTCGCAACCTTATCGAAGAACTGCAGACGGATCGTCATAATGGTAGCCTTTTGGCTTCGTGGATAAAGGTTGGAGCTCTGATAGTTTTTACCTAGCCCAACAGGTCATCCAATTTCTCCGAGACAAGCTTCACAATCAGAGCACGGAGCTCGCGGAAGCTAACGAAAAGGTGGCCGAAGCGGAACTTCACAGGAAGGAGGAAGGCGATAGATTGTCCCATAGCGTCATTTTATTGGGGGCCGCAGGTGCGGGGATATTCTATTATTGATATCTACTCCTCTTTGCTGATTCCGGTTCAGGTCAACAGATTGAAGTCGTCGCGTCAAAGCTTGCAAAGCGTGAGCGAGAAGATGCCGAGGTTTTGACTGAAGGATTGAGGTTGGAGAGTCAGCTTGCGGAAGCGAATGAAAGGTTCGCTTCATGCTGATATGCAAGTCAAAATTCTTTCTGAGGAGTCGATGCAGAATCGGCAGCCTGTCCGAGAAGCTAGGGCAGAAAGAAGCCGAAGTGGAACGCCTGAAAGAGGAGTACGTGTCTCTGTTTCTGCTCGGGTCTATATTCAAGTTCATGTTTGGAGTAGAAAGCAGTCGTTGGCAACTGAATTGCAGGTGAAAACGGGATTACTGGAAGTCACGTCGAATCGTCTTAAAGAGTGTGTATCCCATTGCTATACATGGTGTAATTCTAACGAGCCTCTCAGGTTAACCGAGGAGAGTGTAGCTCATCAGCGCAATGCACAAACTAAGGAGGGCGAAGTGTCGGTCCTTAACGAGAAGCTCAGGGCGTCCGAGGAAAGCAAGGGTATTCTCCAAGCGGCGTAAGTTTTACATCTACTAACATCCATGGGGCGATGTTATCATGTGACCGCGTCTTTCTAGGGCCCGTAAAGATGCAGCCAAGATATCTGAACTCGAGGATACGGTCCGACTCACCAAAGCTAGCGAAGCGAGTGCCAACGGTAGAGCCGCAGAAGCGTTGGACAAAGTCAAGGCCCTCGAGGCGGAGAAGATGAAGCTGAAGCGCGATTGCGATGCAGTCGATGAAGAGTAAGTGTAGAGTAAAAAGCGCTGATCCTTGCTGATATCTCTCTCATTAGATTACGCCAGATGACTGGTCGTCTCTCCGTGAGCCAAATGTCTCTTTGTGCAGGGTCATTCCTAACTTTCCCGTAGGTTTTGCAAGAACGCTTCGATTCCCAGTCGATGACCCTCAAGCTCGCGAAAGAACATAGCGGTGATCTTCAGGTAATCATCTCCCTCCAAAGTTCGTTCAAAATCTAATTTGGCCACACAGGAACGATTGCTCCTCAGCGAAAAGGCTCACGCGGTACGCTTTTTGGGACACTTCCTCGCGAATAGAATCTCAATCTATAACTTTAGACGAAACTCGAATCGACCCATGGACAATACAAGGCGGAATTGGCTGTTCTCGAAGAACAGAAGAACAGTCTTCAGAATGCAACCGCTAGACTACGAGATGACATCAGCAAGTTGGATTCTACGGTCGAGAAGTTGCGAGAGGAAAGGGCGGCTCTCCAGGGTTCTCTCGAGCGTTACCGCCACGAGAACACCCGACTCGAATCCAACGCCGATATTCATACTTCTGAAATTTCGACCCTCCGAGAGCGCGTCGCTGTCCTTCAAGACCAGACGTTCGACATAGCTCGACTCAAAGACGAGTCTGCGTCCCTTCAGCTCACGATTTCCAAGCAAACGTCCGAGATTGCCGTGTTGAACACTGAGAAGACGGTTCTTGAGAAGAGTGTGGAGAAGCATGTTTGTGACATTGCTGGATTGCAATGCAAGTTGATGGAGTTGCAGGAAGAGAGGTCGTCGCTGAGCGAAAGGGTGGGGGCGTTGATCAAGCAGGAGGAAGCGAGTGAAAGGGTGCTGAGTGTTGAGATTAAGAGGGCAGAAGCTGCGGAGCAGGGTCTGACGGAATTGACCAAGGAACTTGCGAAGAGAATTGGGAATATGGAGACGCAGCTTGAAACGGCGCAGATTGCGGCGGCAGCAGCATCGGTCAAGCCGAACAGTGAACAAGAATCGATGGAGGTGGATAATGCGAAGATTGAGGAGCTAGAGTCGGAGATTGCGCGTTTGAGGGAGCGCGAGACGAGTTTGGACAAGAGGTATCGCGATGGAGAATTGGTGAGATTTCGTGTGCATGTCATGAATAGCTTAGCTGACGGAGGTTTGCTCAGAGCGACTCGGAGAAGGAGTTTGTGAATTCCTTGATCAAATTCTCGCAGGATATGCACGAGAAGGAAATGGTCGCGAAGGAGAACGAGCTGCGCAGGGTGCGTTTTTCGAGATTTCCTACTCTCCTACTCGTATAGGGCTTTGGTACTCACTGTTCTTGCTCTATTATTATTAAAGCGCGACAATATGAACACTACTCTTCAACAGAAAGTTGACAAACTTGCATCGACCTTGGCCAAGGTCCTCAAAGGTCAAGGGAATGGTAATGTTGCCCTTGCTGGATCGAAGGAAAAGTCGATGCTCGATTTGGACATGTGGATGTCCTCCCCGTTGACGGATACTGAACAGGTATGATTCATAGTTGTTGAATTGATTATTTCATCTCATCCTCAATGCGTACCAAGCATATTGTCGACGCGGTCCCAACTGTACCCATCGCTACAGGTTCTGTCCCTGCCCGATTTCCCTTATCCTCACCGTCTGCTCTGGCTCAGGTGAGGCCCTCAACTACAAGGCCAGCTCGAGCATCACCTCTGTCTCCTGCTCCGCAACGGGAACGGGGACCTGGAGGAGGAGGAGAAGGAGTAGTAGGCGCAGGAGGAAGATCAACAATTGCGGCCATGAAAGCTCGGGAGAACGCGCCTCCGTCTTCTGCGCCTTCAGCGACCCCAACGTTTTCTAAGCTCGAAGAGGATATATCGGATTTCGAAGAAGATTTCCCGCTTGCAGGTGCAAGTGCGAGACTTGGGAAACGAACCAGACCAGGATCTCCTACGGCTCCAAACAAGGCTAGGTCTGGGCAGGATGGGGAAGGACCGAGGCCGGCTAGACGAAGTGTGAGTACATACTATCGCTTCAGGATTAGAATTAGATGCTTAAACTTCGTCCTTTTTGTGGCAGAAATTTGGTGTGAGAAAGGAAGGAGATCAGAATCAAGCTCCTCGAATGGAAAAGGTAGCCGTGCGCTTGTCGCGCTCTTTCGATTCCGTCTCGATGCATGCCTGACGGTCCTTTTTGCAGAAGGTAGAGAATACCAAGGTCAAGTCTAGGAAACATCGTTAAACCGTTCGTTGTATCACATTAGTCACTCGTTTACCTCACTCATATTTACATTAACCGGAAATTCTACGTTGTTGTATCAAGTTGTATAAGCAAAACCTAGATTGACATTGATTTTTGCCTGATTTGAGAAAAGCGGTTGAAGGAAGGAGCTAACTTGAGAATTACCAAACTCATCGTCTCTCCGTCATTATTATAGACGAATTATGCAAATTGTTCACGACCTGAAAGGGTCTAAACTTGAAGAGTTTCCAGCTGGATTGTGGTTGCCATCACGGAGCGACATGGGCTTGGAAGTTGGAATAGGCACGGGACCGCGACGTTGCAAGGCTCGAGCACGAAATATCAGTTTGGATAACTGTCTTTGTAGTTCACGAAGAATAGGTCGTTCGCTCAATTACTAATTTCTTCCATTACTGACACAATCTCATCACCTTACAATCAATACTATCCACTCGTTGTCTTTACTAAGAATTTAAAACAAAGAGCCGAAGATATAGAGAGCTTGACGATGCTTTGTGCATCCATTGCAAGGAGAATGATAAGAAACAAGACAAACAGAATGTACAATAAACAAGTCGAAGTCGTCACTATACGTGACAGAAGCATGTGTGAAAGTAGGCCACCGCGTGGCAAGTATGAGTCCGGAGAGGCTCACTCTAGGAGGTTTGACATAGAACATTATCAAGTCCCTGGAAGCAGTACAATACACAGCTGAAAAGGATTAATTACGAGTTCGAAGTTGAACTGGAACTGAAAGAGATAGGAAAAAAAAAATTATAAAAGCAAAACCCTGGAAATAAGCGCTATGGATGACTTGGTTTCCTAAACAGAAATAAGCACCCATGAAAACCCGACCATAAGAATGAGTTTCCTTCATTTCATTCAGGACTTGTAATATGACATGTGGAGCGGCCAAGCAATACTGCGCCGGGAATCTCAGCCGGAGGTAGCTTGCAAGTCCAAGATGCAAACCAGGTAGTCGGTTTGAAGAACCAGTCATGGGTGTGAAGCACCTTGCCCAATGTTGGCCTATACAGTTCCAATTGAACTTGACTGAAGTTTGACTATGCCGCGAGATTACTTATGCACGGACAATCAGGTGTAGTAAGTGTGGAGGTTATGGATGGGGGAAGCCACATTAGGTGTTGTTCAGGAGAATGATATATCTTGACCCATCCTTTATTGTCAACATTCCAGCATACATGCGAAGAATTTATGGTGGGAGAGGGGAAAATAAGGGGAAGGTCATAGTCCGATTGAGCGGGCAATGCCTCGACAGGTTCATTCTGAGTTTTAGAAACCATACTATTGGCTACATCTGATGAATGAATAACAGAAAAGGTATGTTCGATATGGCCGTTAGTCATTTCTTGATGCCATTCTTTAGTACCGGCATCCCATATATGGACAGTTTGGTCATCTGATCCTGATACTACTTTACATCCATCTAGTGAAAAGGCAACTGAATTTATGCCTTCAGTATAGCCATCCATCTGCTTGAGCAACTCTCCAGTAGAAGCGTGCCATATGCACACAGTGCCATCAGGACCCCGGATTATCCCCCTAGAGGTTACATCAAAAATTCGGACAATTTGAAAATCTTTGGAGAAAATGTGATGTCCGGAGTTCAGACAAAATCTGGGCATAGCCACACCTGGTCGGATCTCACGTTCGGACAGGTCACTTGCGGAAGGGAGGTCGGCTCAGGATTCGGACAATGTTAAATAAGAATGAAAATGCAAAATTAGTATTACACAAGATTACACAGTGACCATCGCAGGTCATTGCTGGAGCAATGCAAAATAGTAATTACATCCCTTCAATAATGAAGAAAGAAAATACATTTATTACTATCGTCTACACTCAACCATTAACACTGCATGCCTGGATTGCAGAGACAGAGAGTATTGGCTCAATCTCTTATCTCTCCATTTAGACATTCGAGCCCTCTGGTTGATGAAGACTTTTTAACACAGTTCACCGGCAGTATGCAACGGTTCTGGGAGTTGGTCGCCGAAGATATGCTGACATTCCTTCATATGCTTTCCTGGCTCGGCTCAATGAGAAAGATGTGAAAGAGGTTCAAAGTGGGCTTCAGGTTTCTGACTCAGCGTGGAGCACATTTGATGATTTGCAGAATGGGCGGGAAGGGTTCGTCAAGGCAATAGTGGAACTCATGGCTGCGCAAAGGAAAGGTACTGTTTATGAGGAAGATGACAATGCTAAGTAATAGAATTCTGAGTTTCCCTGTACTTTTAAAGACAATAAACTGCGGTTCTTTCAAAAATTTGATGTTGGATCAAACATTCGGACAATTTCAACCAAGCCCAGAGCTAAATGTCAGGATTCGGACAAATTTTTCATCGGACAGAAGGCCCAGAATTCAGACAAACCAGTCAAAATTTGGAAATTTTTCGATGTAACCTCCAAGGAGATAATCCGGGGTCCTGTGCTATCATCTGATCCTGACACAACCTTGAATCCATCTGAGGAAATAGCAACTGACCTGACATAGTCAGTGTGGCCATTCATCTGCTTGAGCTGCTCTCCAGTTACTGCATCCCACATGCAAACAGTATGATCTCCTGATCCTGACACAAGCTTTGCACCATCTAGTGAAAAAACAACTGAAAGAACAAAAAGAGTATGACCATGTATCAGCTTGAGTTGTTCTCCAGTGACTGCATCCCATATTCGGGTAGTCCTATCATCTGAACAAACCATGTTAGTGTGACTGTTAGAATGCGTAGCGCGTCTCGCGTATTGGTGTCCTGAGGCATTTGACCCCATGATCATTTCTCTAAGTAGTAGAAGTGGCTTTAGGTATTGCCCTTTTGTTTCCGCGCGGATATCTTTACGCAGTCCGCTTTACCTTCTATTTCCTTATTCCCGGTACGGGTATATCTTAGTCAAGAGTTTCGTCACATCCCTCAGGCTCTTTCTAGTGCTCCGAGGGTATGCATGTTTTCCATATTCTTCTCCATCCTTTTACTTATGTCTACCTACAGTTCGCATGTTACGAGTCCAGAACTTGTCCTTATGGTTGGATTTTCATGGGCGCTTATGCCGTATCAGTCCTGTTTTAGTAACCAAATCATCCATAGATGGTCAATAGCGCTTATTTCTCAATTCTTTGATTTCATCAAATTTTTTTTCCCATCTCTTTCAGTCTCTATTTTCAGACCTTTCCTTCGTACTCGAATGCACAGGTACTTTACAGCACTAGGATTCCATGCAATATCCATCCTTCAGAACTTGTACCTGCCACGCGCACAGCGTGATGACCCTCTTTCACATGTGCCTACTTAGGACTTAGTTATACAACAGTGACCATTCATCTGCTTGAGTTCTTCTCCAGTTACAGCATCCCATATGTGGACACTTCCATCAGCTGAGCCTGAAACTATTTTGGATCCATTCAATGAAATGGTTCACCCTGCAACACCAGTATTATCCACAAACTTCGAAGCTCTCCAATTTAGCATTTGTCCATAATTCCTGGAAGCCATCGAGTGCTATTGTGCATAATCCAATGATAAAGATATAGTCTAATGCGCAATTTGTTGTTGTACTCTTGTGCAAACCTTGGGCAAACCTTGTGCACAATTATGGACAATCTTTAAGCTTGGCCCGAGGCGGGACAGCTTCCTATCTTGGCCTATCCCGCCCCCGCCTTTTCTACTCCATATCAAGAAATAACTTGACCACAGATCCTGATCTAGATCAAGATCTGAGATCAGGGTCAGAAAGCACATTACTTAGCACATTTGAGATCTGGAGTTACAAGAACAGCCGAGAACAGCTGAATCTTTGGGCCGTAGACATAGCTTTGACCTTCTATAAGAAGTCAAAAACCTTGAACACTGTTCGCTAAGCAATAACATGTCTTGTCCCAGATTGAGCCTCCAAATTGATCATTTCAGTATTTGTTATGCTGATGATTCACACTAGTATGTAGTGAATGAAAAATAACTTAATTGGGATTCATTGGAATTAAAATATTATCACCACTCAAGTAAACAGTTACTAGACAAATGCCAGACCTTTGAAACTTGAAATTACACTTAAGGTACTCTACCCACATACAACATCCATTTGTTATCATTCAGCTCATACACAGTAGTGAGAAAAGTGAATAGCGAATATCGAGTGTATGTGATTGGCCCAGTCGCATTATACTACATTTTGTATACAGATTAATAGATGAATGCAGGGGCTTCATGCAGTGAAAACCTGCCAGCACCATTGGACAGAAGGGTATCAAGGTCTTTCCACTTTTCAATACAGCCGGCTCAAATTCGCTCATGAATGGCAGCCTGCTGATATGCATATGCTTGTATTCCTAGATCGGTTGCAGCTTCTGCCCTTGACTCCCACAGCTTCTGCTTGTGATCAAAGAATTTTTTGACTCTGCGCATCTCTTCTTGAAGGAACACACACTCCTCCTGCCATCGCAAAGCTCTGGCCTGAGCCTTACACCATGATACCCGAAGACCTAATAAGAGGATGAAGTAAGGAGTGAGACTTCTCTTGCCGACAAGTTAGGAATACATACATTCTGCCAAATTTGCCTCATCTGTGTGGTCCACTCCCGAAGTGTTCCAAATCCATGAAGTTATAACATATCCTTCACCCAGACAATCATTGTCCTTTCCATGCAAAATAGACTGTATATCTTCATTCTTCAGTGGTCTCAAGTTTGTTGTCCAATGGACCTTTCCCAGCTGCTCCGAGAAGCATTCAAGCATTGAAAAATGTGTTTGATAATGCATAGCGCATGCCGAAATTTTGTCATTTAGTCTTTCCATATTGCCATGAGAACAGTTACCATCTTGAATGCCATGTCCATATTGTGTTTTCCACTCCAAGACTGCGGTTCTTCCCAGTAAATGTTTTCTCATTTGTTCAAGACAATCGTTAGCGGCAGCATACTGAAACCTCCACTCAAATTCCAGCAAAACTAAGTCACAGCTTGAACCCATTTGAAAGACCTGAGAAGGAAGGAGGAGCAGAAGGTCATACACTGCCTGAGATGCACTTGCCGAAACCAAGTTTTGTTGAAGGACAGCAGTGACAGGCATATGTAGTGTTTGGACCTCTGCAAAAGCATTTATTCAATGTCAAAGGCTGGTGGCACACTCAGTGAGCTTGGCATGGGCAAGATAAGAGGCACGGTTGCCTTCATGTGTCATATCATACTGGAGTTGTCTTCTACAAGAAAATGAAATTGAGCATTGTAGGTTTATTCAAATACAATTCCAAGTAACATACAACTGTTCTTCCAATTCTATACCTTGATATATCAGTTGAGGGCAGCTGATATGAGAATTTACAGCTTGGGCTGCAAGATCATTATTAATGAGTGCAGCATCTTCCTGTGCAAGCTGAAGCTGGAGTTGATGAAGGGTGAACTCTAGATGCAGGGTCAGAAATAGTATATCTTGGGATGGCTAACCCAAACCTCTAACTTTGGGCTCATATGGGTTTGGTTTTTTTTATCTGGATCCTGTTCCCAGTCCATTACCATCTTACACCATAAAGTTTGGGTTGAGTTATCAATTCCCTGACATACATCCTGATAAGCAAGCACCATTTGCTCTCAGACTTTAGCAGCTTCAAGTGCTTTGTTACAAATATGATTTGCTAAAGGCAAAATTTAGAGATTGGGGAAATGTATTAGAGAAATTAACAGGCGTACCAATAGAAATGATCTTCTGCCAATTATGATCCCCAAAATGGTCATCCAAAGTGTTGCGGCAACTTCCAGGTCCCATTTTCTTGGTACTACCTGACAGGGAATTCTGTGTAGACCAGTTGCGCTCAACCCCTTCACCATCAGTACGACCTACTCCAATAGCATAGTTATATGAAAAAGACCACACACAGTCCTGCTTATGAGCAGCAAGGTGAAACTTTGGAACTAGGAGTTGGTATCTTGGGAATGGAGTTGGAGTGTGGAGAATCTGAGGATAGGCAGCAATGCATTGGTAAAGTTTCTTTGAATATTGACACATTATATCATAGGAAACTGTGACCGGTAGGTTGGGAAAGCTTTGGATGCTTGAAAGCAATGAGAAATCCATGACAAGATACCTAAATTGAATGAGCAACTTGCAAGTGAAATTCCAAAAAACATATACTCTTTGCCCAATCGTAAATCAACTCCAGAGTGAGCATGTATAGTATCATGCCTTGCACATGATGAGAGAGCAAGACCAGTAGTAGCCAAGTTATGATCACCACAATGGTTGGCAAGTTTAACAGCATTGTGGTCACTGCAGTCAGATTTTTCTGGTGGCCACTGACCTTGAAAAATTGCTATAAATTGCTGCAAAACATGGTTGTCAACCATATATGCCCATCCTTTGTTAAGGCCTGGATCTCGCTCTTCACTTGAAACATTGAATTGAGTAAGATGGAAATTAGCATCAAGACCAAAAAATACTTTATACAGCCACCTGTGAAAGAATTAGATACTTGCAAAATGTTGTCTTAATTGACCCACAGCTTTTCTCTCTCCAGATACCAGTTTGATGGTATATTGATTCCAGGGTGTGGGCATGCTGGACATTTCACAGCTAGGATTCCAGGCTGGTTGGCATCAACCCCAGCATATCCAACACCTGATTGCTTTAGGTTTCGAAGATGACGCCATTGATGGATCATTCTTAGGACCTCATGAGAGCGTGACTACTCTAACCTCAGGACAAAGGCTTACTGCTTGTGAACATCAGCACACACCTTTGGTACATTCATTCCTGTGTTATCTGACATTCTTTCCAAGGTAGAATAATACTCTGTCGCAGACACCTGCAAGCTTGTTATTAATACAAAGCAAATGTATAATGAGTAAATCACAGACCTTTGACATGAAGCTTAACATTTGGAAGAATTTCAAGAACCTGAATGTAGCTGCTGTTTGTGGGGTGGTGAGTGTAGCCGGATACAACTGTGCACATAAAAGCTGATAACAATCCAGTATAGTGTGCGAACATCTGCAGAATCGAATAGCTGCCAGATATATGTGATCTGTATCTATCACAGTAAATTTTTGCACATTTGAGTGGCCTATACATGGCAGCAGGGGTGAGTGTCCAAGGTGTATAACTAGCCCCAGTTCATATAAAGTTGCTGTTTCAAAGTGTCTTCCATTCCAATGCTAAATGATCAGGTCAGTGGAGTGGCTACACTGAGAAATAGATGGAGTACTTCTACTGTGTGGAAGGGATTGGACTGATGATGATGCAGAAGACATTCTTGACAACAAAGATTGCAATCAAAGCAGTCAACACATTGATATATGGGAAGTGGATTTTCTTCCCATTTAACTTTGCCACAAAGGCAACCATCACTGTTCAAACCATTTTTGAGGCCTTCATTTTGAATCAATTCCAAGAGATACCTTGGAATTTTAGGCTCCCACTCCTTCAAAGCCTAAATCCATAGTGAGAAATCAGACTATACAGCAGGCAAGGAACTTACAGTAATTGGTGCCTCCTCTGGATCCCCCTCCTGTATAAACTCTGGGACTTCTTCACCAATTTGTTCAGCTGCATTAGGAAGCGCAAAAGTATATGTGAAGGTTGAATGAGAATCATTGAGATAGGTAATTTCAGCTGGGTATGCTTCAGTCACTCCATTTTCTGATACTGCAGCTTGATCCTTTTCTGGTTTTGAAACTGGTTGTGAGGATTGTAGTGTCACAGCAATAGTGATAGTGTGATGGCAATTTCTTGGTCCAACTTCAGTGTAGTGGCACTTTGTGACATTAGGAGCTGCTTTTTCAGGTCTAAAAATCACTTCTGCTTGAACACCTTTGTGTCCTCGTCAATGCTTTCCAGTCATCGAGACAGGAGGGTTGCAAGGTTGAATGGGCCTGGTTAAGTGATGGAGATGCTGGTGCCTCTTACAATGTCTGATACAAAGTGCGTACTTAGGCTTTACACAAGTGATGGACCACTCAATGTACAACTGAAGTTGTACACAATTCTGGGATGTTCAGTGTACAATTGAAGTTGTCCACAATTGTGGGCCGCTCAGTGTACAATTGAAGTTGTCCACAATTGTGGGCCGCCCAGTGTACTGAAATTGTACACAATGGGGCGACTCAATCCACAACTGAATACTGAAGTTGTACACAATTGTGGACTGCTCAATGTTCAAATAAAGGTGTACACAATTGTGAGCCACTCAGTGCACAACTGGAGTTGTATATAATTAGAACTTGTATGCAATTGGTGGCCACCAAATACTTACAGCTTCAGATGTACACAGTTTTGGGCCACCCAATGTACAGCTTTGATTATACTGGACTTTGTGCGCAAGGATGTGCATGTGGCGTGGTCATTTTATTCCTTTGAAACTGTATACCCGAAGTACTTACACAAGTTTCAAAAGTTAAGGATTAATTTCATGCTGGCTCTTGGAATGAGAGTTATGGTGCAGCCAGAATGGTGGACAAGCACTGGGCACATGCCTAGGCTAGGGTTCTTAAAATCCTCCATCCATCAATGCAATTCTATATTTATTATATACAGCTACATAACTATGCCTTCATTCATGCACCTAATCAAGTCATTTTTCCACTTCTCAGTGTCATCAATCATCTCCCAGACTTTAGTGTCAAACCCAACAGACAAAGTATGAGTAATACCCATTTCCTTGCATACCAAGAGAACAAGTATCACTCCCTTCAAACCTTTCTTCTGGCTCTCAATATTGACATGCATAATCTGGCTTATCACAAAGCCTGACACACTGACAATGTTATGGATGTGTGTATTGGTCACATGAAAAGCAGTTTCTGGGTGTGCACAACTATTGGTAGACAGCTTCTGGCAGTCAACAAGGTCGATTACCATAAACTCATGAAGACAGTGTTGAGGCTGCGTATGCAAGGTGAACCCCATGATAGCACACTGAGCTATTGTCAGATGGTGTTTAGCAATGAATTTAGAGAGTGCTCGCGAAAGGTCAAGATGCTTGTCAGACCACGTCAATTTATTGTGTCTATTGCTCTTGCATTTCTCTTTGTGAGCAGGCCAAGCTTTTTTCTGGCATTGCTCACTCTATATAACACATGTAAGTTTAAGTGAGGATTGATAAAGAAGTGTAGGCAACATATGCAGTATTTGTCCACCAAACAAGCTGAGCACTGTTTCAGCAGTTTTGATGCAGTATGGCTGGCCCAGCACTGAGAGCACTGATTCAGCTCTCGGCGAAGGGTTTTCTTGGGATCAGAACAAGGATTTTTGTTATGGGGTGGTGGGGGAGGTTGCATGCTAGGAAGCAGTTGTGGATGAAATGACTTTAGCAGAGCAGGGAGATTGCTGAATGGGTAAGTGATGTTTATTTATACTTGTAGCATGTATCACCCAATCTTGGATTATACAGATCGCATGATGTAAAGTTTGATTGTACAAAAATGGTGTACTAACATGGGAATGGTCATTTGGATACAGTTTGTGAACCATCTCCACCAATTGTGCACCATCTCTGCCAGTTGTGCACCAACTCTGCCAATTGTAGACAGCCTAGATCCTGATTGTGTACAACTTCAATTAAAGATGGACAGGATGCAATTGCATAGCTTTGCACCAGTTGTGACATTGTGCCAAGCCTTCTGCAAACTTTGAATTATGACTTTCAACCAACATAGATTCATTTTCAGTCAAAAAAATTGAATGAATTTTGACAGTAGATGAACACCCAGTAAACACCCAAAAAAATGTATCATATATTATTCAATGTGTGAGTGTCATAAACCATAAACAGCTCCATCTCTTAAACTAGAATAATAATTAGGTTCATAGTGAGATAAGAAAGAGATGGGATTGCAAGCTGAAAGGGCCTCAGAATGGGTGGAGTAGTTGCAGAATGAAGTCTGCAAGATGGTTTGGATGCCTTCCAATGAAGGAAGGTTAGTGTAATGCATTGGAACTGACTCCACAGAGTAGAACGAGGGGGGCTGTTCACTTCTCAGAAGTGAAAAAGGCATGGCTGGATTGCAGTGGGGACCAGCTCCAGAGAAACTTGCATCATTGCACATAAATTGCATTGGGGTTTTTGTGTGTGAATATGCCTCAACATCCTTTGGTGGGGAAGAGAAGAATTGTTGAGCAGTCAAAGCCATGTAGTCACCAGACCAGCTTGCACCACTGGTGACCCAGCTGGAGAAGGCTGTCAAATGAGCTTGAGATTCATTCGCTGAGAAGTTGGTTAGCTCTGAAAAAGGCAAGAGCATAGATTTACCATTGTCAGTACTATTAGACCTCAAGGAATGTTGACATCTGATTAGACTTCTGTATCTATAATTTTGGTTGAGCAGGTACTTCAGCTAAAAAGGATAGACTGACCTATTTTTAACTGATGAACCAGTTTTCTGAGGAAAACAGATCATGGCTATCTTTGTCCAGCGGCTCTCCAGCTCATTCACAGCATTCAGCAGCAGTTGATCCTGCTCTGGGCTCCATTTTGAATGATCTATGCTCAGATCTAACCTCTCCATCCAACATTTGGAACACTCTAGCTCAGTGACAGAATCATACTCAAGAAAACCATGATACTTTGAAAATGTACATACGATCGCTGTTACATTTAGGAACCATTGTTGCCACCAGACTCCATCTATGTGTCAGTTCAGGAAGATTTCAATATATTGTATTGCATCAGCTCACCTCTTTCCATATGTTTCTACAGCATTTCTCAGCCTCAGGTCCTCTTCAGCTGTCCAAGCTCCGATAACATGACAAGCTGCTAATTTTCCTATCCATCGCTTTTGACAACTCTTGTTTGTGCAACCGGGTACATGTCTAGCTATAGCATTCCATCTAGATGGAGTCAAGTTCCCAGGTTCCACTGTATCGACCTCTATTTGCTGAAGAAGAAAACAAGGTAGAAAGTGCTTACCCAGTTCTATAGTGGCACATAGAAATTTGTCTTCCTCTGCAGTCCAAGGCCGCTGCACTCTAGGAGCCATGCAAGCGTAGGTAGAAAGTCATTGTTGCAGTGAAAATGTCAAGACAATTGTAGGAGCTGGAGCCAGGAGCCAGCTTCAAGATTTGTACACAATTGGAAATTCACACAATGACCTGTTCACACTCAGCACTCTTTTTAGGTAAGGATTAGATATACATGCACAGTTATTGTCACTTGTACAACAAGACCATGACAGAAGCGGCATTTAATGTGAGGGTTTGGCTGTGCAATAAACGCCTTTCCCTCCTTCAGACCATGAATCGAAATAAAAGCTAGTGATTTACAACAAAAGCATACAGTGAATGGTGGAAGGGTGTATAATTAGGCTAGTACAATGCACTGTTGAAATCCCTTGCTTATCTACAATTTAATATACATGGTTCCATTGTGAAAAAATCAAGAGACTCAGAGTTTCTTAAAACAGGATAATATCTCGCCATGGCTCCCAAGGCTCAGTCAGATCCATGCTGCCATCACTTTCAGAGCCCTCAGCAATTGGACTCTTCTTTGGGTATTCCCATTAAGTCTCCTCAATGCCCTCCGGAACTGCATCAAGGTAACAATATTTTGCCCAAGTATGGCGATTGAAAGAGAGGGGTAACAGATTGTGAACAGCCCATAACAGTATGGCTTCATAGAGAGAGGTTTTCCACAGATAAGGTGGTAGACCATAAGACATGATATGACTGGATGCCTTTGTGACAGCTCTCTTAAGGAAATTACAAATGGCCTAGTAAGAATTGAAGATGTCAACTTCACCGTCAGAAAATAAATAAGTCTGGAACATATGTTGAGCTTCTTCATCCATATAATGGGACAATAATTCTTTGTAAATTCCATTATTTTCCTTTGAATGCATTCGTATGGGTGAGGAAACACAAATGGATTGATTACATAGCACTTACCTTGTAAATTGTATACAGAGTTGTTTGAACAATGTTATTGAGCTCAAGTCTTTCTTCTGTATCTGATCCATCATACCATGCAGGCAAGGCCTTTAATTTCCATTCACTGGAGTTACCACCATCCGGAAAAGATATTTGCTTCTTGAAACAGGTTTGGTTGCTCAAAGATTTAAGACCATAAGTAGTATCCTCTGGCCAGTGAGCAATGTAAATGGTGATGGCGAGCTTGATAAATTCTTGTTCATAAACAGTACCAAGCACCATGACATATGTTGGGACATAGTGCCATAGGAACTTGGTATGAAGATGAGCTTCACGCTCATCTGAAACCTGCAAAGTGGAGTCAATTGCGAAGCATGTGCAACACTGATGTGTCACTCACTAAAACTGAAGGTGATATATCTTTGTCAAATCCAGTATTGGTTTTGACCCAGGAGCTCATGAAGGGCATTGCTTGGAAAGCAACAGGTTGCAGGCAGCAGTCTGAGGTAAGGTTGGGTTCATAGTTTGGGCAGCATTGTTGTACTTATAGTTGCTATAACTTCTTGAACCAGGAGTCAAGTACTTGTACAGCTTACTCACCTGGGATCCCGCTTCGCTTCAAGCATTGAACCCACTGGGGATCCCGCTCCAAGCATTTAACTCACCTTGGATCCCACTCCAAGCATTTAACTCACCTGGATCTCATTTCAAGTGTTTAATTCACCTGCATCGACAAAAGGGCATGTAGAGCATATTGTGGTGGTACAACTCTAACATGATCCCATTCCATGCTGCCCAAGCCAATTCTGAATTCATCACAAATGAGATACTCAGGGATTCGTTGAAATGAATCCTGGGTAACTCAAAGTGCATTGCAGCGTAACCCAGACCAATAGAACAGGGTGCAATTCAATTTATTTACAGACATCCAATGCATTGGAACAGTACAAAACTCACAAAAATATTGGAAGACTGATCAAATTGAAGGTTTTGGATCCCGGTTCAAGTGTAGAACATAGAAGATACAAAAATATATCATCGATCCATATCAAACATTGATAATCTGTACTGTACAATTACACAAAAACATTACAGTGGGCATTCCCATCCTCAATGATCTATGTGAATCAACCTCAAAACACTATCATCATAGATGCGAGCCTGGCCTACAGTCTTCTCATAGCTCAGGTTGTAAAATTCCCATTTGAGCTTTTGAGGATTTGTGGTGACCTTCAAGAGCTTAACACTATAAAATAAACATTAGTTTTGAGAAAGAACATATTTCTGGGTTGGAAAAGAAAGACAAATAGAATTCTTACCAGGAAGGGTTGATGTTAAAGGCTGTACAAGTGGAAGCAATGAGGGCATCCAGTCTCTGCTCATCCTTTGTTTTGAACAAAGCTTTCCTACCATTGAGGTGATTGACAATGGTAACATAGAATTGGTCAGAATCAGAATCATTTGCAATGTCAATGTAATCTTAGTGAAATTGAATGTATATATCCAGTAGGTCTGCAATATTACTTACTACCAGGATGGGTGAAGTGATTGCATCCTTGCAACTGAGCTTGCAATTGGCTAAACAAATCCTTGGTCTGATAACAAGGAGGGTCATCATCCACAACCACAGTTTCTAAGGAAGGAACGACAGTTATAAGTGTAGATATGATTAAAGACATAGACGTACCTTGTTCTTCCAAATCAAACCAATCAATCACCACAACATTATGCTCACTTTCCTGTACAGGGTTTCAGCAAGGATCCAATGAGCATCAACAAGTGGCGCTCACAGGTTCATTTTGTGGGTTCTCTGGCTTCATTCCAGCTCTTTTACTTAGTGAGAAAACTTCTTGAAAAAAAAGTGGACGATATGGTAGCGGATAGAAGATTTTTTGCAATGAGATAGTAGTGAAGGAAAAGAACATTTAAGAATAAGCGCCGATCTCTTCGGCACTCTCACAGCAGAGAGTGTGATTTGCACCCTCAAATTGGCAAAGTGGGCACTTAATACCTCAACTTTGTCAATGAACCTCAATTTTTACCACTATTCCCCACCTTGAGTGCCTCATGCGTAAGCCCAGAGACTCTTACCATCTTAAAATGACACCTATAAAAAGAATTTGCTACAAAAAACACCTAAAACTTTCACTTTCCTGATTTGGGGATGATGTGAGAATTGGCGGTCACTGTATTCTGCCATTATGATGGCCGAGATGCCATACCAGATTGGGCCACTGTGCTCCTTGCAAAATTCTTTAACATGGAATCAGTGAAATGACCTTTATTTCTCCATATATACATAGACATCAAAAGTAACAGTATGCAATGTAGTACAAAGTTCTGGGAGCCTACAGCAGACAAGGACAAGGCCCCTAGTGGTCAACAATGTGGGTGAGGCCAAGCCTTTTAGCCTCTGCAAAGGCTGATTCAGCTTCTTGGCAATTGTTGAACCAGTGCCAAGAGTTGCTGGAGCATTTATTGGTCAAAAGATGCACAAGTGGACTGGAATTTGATTTAAAAAATCAGTAACTTGAAAATAAGCTAAAGTCAACCTGACTTACAAACTGTCATATACTCCAGTTGCACAACCAACAAAGACAACATAGCATACTTCTTGGGATCCTTGAATAGTAGATCCACAGGCATTGCAAACATTGGCTGCAAGGAATCAACATGACAATTTTGATTGACAGCTTATCTGCCAACTTACAATTGCTGAGGTTGGACAATGCAGCATTGGCATTGGGAGCAGCAGTCTGAACTGGAGGTGCTTGCATGCTAGGGTTGCTGTTTTGAGCAGCGGCAATTACTGCAAGGAGAGAAGCTAGAACATAATGAGCTTCATAATCCTTGTCAGAAGTTGCTATAGGGGACTTACTGGAGTTATTTTGAGCACTAGCTTGCAGAGCACTGACAAGAGCAGACTCAAAGCTTGGCTGTTTAGTGGTTTGGGAAGGCATGATAAAAATGAACTGTTGTGCACAAATTTGTTCTCTGTGGCCTGAATTTTAGCAATGGAGCTTATATAGCTCTATGTGCGCTTACATATGAGTGATGGGTCAGTGCACAACTGGCTGAATGAATGTACTATGAATTGGACAAATGTACTACACACTGCAAAGATATTCTATAGATTGAAGAAAAAGTGTACCACCTATCCAATAAATGCACTACAGGTTGAATATATCCACTATAGTACATTGAAGGAATGCACAATAACAGTCATCTTCGGGTACTTCAATATGAAGCCAACTACTAGAAATTAGGATGTACAATGGAAGAAATAAGATATATACTATTGACTGAAAGAATGTACTGCACTTTGAAAAAGTGTACTGGAAAAATGTACAATTCGTATTAACTCTGGCACTCAAACTGGGTTGAGCGGAGTAATTCAATTACAAGCTTCAGGACACATGATGCATTGCTTTGAAGATGATGTTGAGGGAAATACCCACCTAGAATTTCATTGAGCAGTGCCTCACCGCACTTACCAGAGAAATGTATAATATCTAGAGTTAGACAGAACAGTAAGTAGTATTCAATTCTACTTCTTAGTATATGCATAGAATTTTAGTGTCTTTTTGAAATGTGCCTGCTGCAATACATCAACTCCTTCCATCAAATGGCATATCACATCCTCAAACAAAGAGATACTCTGGCACACTTTCTGGCAGATTTGGTCTACTTCAAGCCATTCCTCTGCATAACTGCATTGGTTTAGAATAATGTTTGAATTTTTTTCAGCCTTGGCTAAGAGCTGTCCAAGTCTGGACAAGGGAACCTCGAAGTGTGATTCTGCAGCTTCCTTGGGCCCACAAGTTGTTGAAGGGATGTAGCCTGTGATGACCCCGAGGTAGTGTTGGACAATCTCCTTCAGCTGCAGCGAAATGTCATTATGCACAAGCCATAAATGTAGTTTGTCAATACTGTGAGCCTTTGCCAGAGCTTTCCCAGTGGGGGATTGCTGAAAACTGGACATTCTTATTAGTAGCTGGAGTGATAATCAAGTGCTACCTGTACAAACCTTTTTGAGGATACTCTCTCCTTGACTTTAAGATCTCTAGCTTCTTTATGACTGTTGGAATCAAAAATTCAATGATACAATTCTGATTGGACATAGCACCTTCCTGCTCACCATTTTATCTCTGCTTTTAAGATCTTATCCCTCTTCTTGCAATATGCTTTCTGCCTTTGTTGGACAATGGTCTTGCAGTGTCTGGAACAAACAGTTCTCAATTAGCAATGTCTGAAAAAATGTAAGCAAATACAAATGGACAAACTTTTGATAAAAGTCTGCATTGTATTTCTGTTTGGCAGCTTTGAGCTGCACAGCGGTATGGTATTTGTGAGGGCGAGACATGACTGCAGGAAATAAAAGGCAATTAGCCTGTGCACCATTTTGACAGTATTGGGTATCTCGGCCCGCTGATACATGGTCTGTGAGCTGCATAGTTTTACTTTGTTGGCAGTTCCAATGCCAATCAGGGTGGCAAAAGGGTTACTGTAGAACAACAATATAATCAACTCTGTTTCCCTAAATGAGATAAATCCAGTTCAATCATTGCAACTGGTCTCCGACCAGTGAGTCAAGGCAGTATATAGGCTATAATGATTTCAAACTCTCGAGTCTTTCAGGTAGCTTTTGTCAGTATATTATTTCTCCAGTTCCTGATAATCAATTTACCTCAAACTTGGTGCTGTCTTTCTAGAGTACTTCAAGACCAACATATTCAAATTTGGTCCAATATCATTGGGTTTTTCACTGACAATCTTAGTGCATGGTGTTTTCATCAGTGTGTGGATACTTGGTCCGTCGACTCCAGACAATGTTCTCTATGGTGAGGAGGCCATAGAGGACTTATTTTTACTCATGCAAGACTTTTAGAGACTGAATTCTGCTCTTCCAGCTCAGGTAAGACTCAACTACTTTTTTTGACATCCTCAGAAAGCTAGGACCAGGATACATGCACCATTATAACTCCAAAATCAAAGAAGTAGTGAGTGCATTTTGTCAGTAATTTATATCTCCCAAACAAGATGGTTGGATACCTTCCAACTTGGAACATAAGCTTAGGTACCTCTGAAGATTATCATATCAAAAATTTGTGCAGATCTAATGAGGTCTTCATTGACAATTTGTGTGCTTGCTACTTCAAACAGTGGATGGAATTCCGGACTGTCAACTTTACCACTTTTCAGCTAATTAATCCAGTTTCTGGACTCTTTTGTGTGCCTATGATCACATCTCATGCAATTCCAGTGATTCCAGGTGCCTTCTCTGATATGACAGTCGCTGTAGTCAAGTACTGCTTGGAACTTATCCAGCGCCAATATTCAACCTTAATGCCACTTGTTCTCAGCCATTTCCAAAATGACCTTATAAGCAAGCCAAGTAATGATGCATTTTCCATCCTTCCCCTACAAACAACTCACCCCCATAATCTATCCTAGTTGGTGCTTTTGGCTTTCATCTGCACTACTCAATCTCTTATTCTCCACTTGCATTATTTTTAGAATGAACACAAATAGTCACACCAGTCCACCCCCTGAGGAAGACTCGAGCAGCATCGTTCTTGTGAATAATCTATGGCAGATGTTGAGAACAATTCAAGTGAGTTATTACCCAATGCCGGCCAAGGTTCTCACTTATGAATCATTGCAGGGCTCCCTGTGTTCCAAACACCAGGTCCTCACATGGAAAAACTTAAAGAAATTGAATCTACTTGTGAAGGTATGCTTTTCTGTCCCACCCTTTTAGACTTCACTTTAAAAAATCCCCTAAGCCCTAACAGTTCTGGTTATGGATGCTCAGCTGGAGCTCCTCGGAGCTTTGATGTCAATGAATCAGGCAAGGAACCCAATGCCCAGACACAGTCAGCGTGTCCTTATCGCGGCAGAGAATTCGCTCAGTATTTCACAGATGGTGGTACAATGTGTGGTCTCACTTGAAAGTCTTTGTGCTCTTGCCACATTGCTCTCCGATAGCCTGGATGCAGTCAAATAAACAGTCTCTTCTTGTACTTAATTTTGCAAAGGGCATGAACAAATAATGTCTTCAAATGTATAATTTTTTGGCACATCAGAATGCCAGTGGGAAAGTTGTATTTTCTCTAAGTATTTAAAGGAATTGACAGAGTAACCAGCGGTTCACATCCCAACCACTATATCTGTTCCCAAGTCCTTACCTCATGCCTAAAACTCCTTCTACAAAAGCCAAAGAGAAGCCCCAGGTGCAATATCTACCAATGAAACCAGCCAGTATCTTCTAACGCAGGCATTTAGACACCTTCTCCTTGCAAAGGAGCTCTTTGCAATGTTCCTCAGGGTACAACCTTCAAGTTGGAGATGCCCACAAGGACTTCACCTCAACTTGCAGCTTGTGGTCTCACAGCAGACAAAGTGCATATGTATACCTTAAGCAATTGCTCAGTATAATTTAAATGAGCATTAGTCATCACTGGAAGAGGCTCCAGCTTGCGCTCTTTGCCCTCATCCCAGACCTCTCTTCATCTCAAGTGCTTCCACAGTAGGTTTTGTCAACCTCATCCCATAGAAAGCCTCTTTAGGTATCTTCTATATTTCCAGATCTTGCCACCTCAACCAAAATTTGATGGCAGCAGACTGGATAGCATTGAAAGGCTGTGGCTTTGCCATCATTATCCAATCTATCTTGATGTGAGAAAGAACGCAACTCAGAAGATCGCATTCCTTAAATGAATTGTGGATGAATTTCTCCAGGCATTCCCAAGTCATTGCTCTGTCACAGGCAGAACATGCCTCAACAAACTCAAAATTATTGAGGCAGCCAAATGAACAGTTATTCCAGTGAAACTCCTTACTTCTGATAAGTAAATTTATAGACTAACTGAGCTTCAAAGTGTATCCACACCCACTTCAAGGCTCTTGCAGCCAGTGCAAAATTGTAGGGGATCAAAACAGATGCACATGTACAATTGTAGAGCTTTCATAGTGAGTCTAGAATGTATAACTGTGACTCATTGAAGAGTGCACAATCATGATGTCCTTCAGTGTAACTTCTACAATTTATAGGCACTCGTAATCCACAATTGTACAGTAAGTGCCTACAATTTAAATGCCATCACATCAGTCCACAATTGTACATTGAGACAGATGCACATGCACAATTGTAGAGCTTTCATAGTGGATCTAGAATGTATAATTGTGACTCATTGAAGAGTGCACAATTGTGATGTCCTTCTGTGCTGGAAAACTTCTACAATTTATGGGCCTTGTAATCCACAATTGTACATTAAGCACCTACAATTTGAATGTCATCATGTCAAGGAAATTGCTGGCTTCCCAGTTCACAATTGTACATCAATTTTGAAGCCATAAGAGACAGTTGCACTTAGTCCATACCTTACACTACCTTGCTGCTTCCCTACTCAGAACTGGTTAGCCAATCATGTCGAATATATTTCACCAAATTTCCACCAGAGAATATCTGCAAGATTCAGCTGGTAAGGTGCTGTGTCTGCTTGGTATCATAATGTAAAGTCCTTCCTTACTGTTAAGAGCTTTGACTTGATATATACTAACCTGTCTTAGCATTGGTAATATTGCTTATGTCCCTTGCGATATAAACCCTGATCCTGTTGAAAATCCCAAAGAAGAATCACTCAATTCATTTATCAGAGACATTCTTCCAGTCTATGAGATTGTGATGACAAAATCTGAGATCGACATGCAGTTCTTGAAAGAAAAAATAAGGGTGGCATGGTTCAGTGTGTGGCCAGTTGAGGGCAAAGATTTTCTCCTTGGTCTTGAGAAGGAAAGATACAAACTGAAGGTATGCATACTCCTACTAAATTGGTTTTCAATGATCAAAACATCCTTTACTCAGAAAATTTTGGACTGGCTCCACCAGACTTGGAAGACACAGCAATGGCCTTACAGTAGAAATGACTCAGAAGATTGGAATTCACTCTTCCATGAATGACTGTGTACAAGTCAGTATTCTAACTGGATTCACTATGTACCACCTGCTCCAGGTCCTGTTATGTTGTCCCTGGACCTCGATGACCCAGAAGATTGGATAGAAATTCTAACCTTTGCACTGTGCAAAGTTACTTTAAGTTTCAAGTAACTTTTTTAATTCATTCAAGTAACTTTCAAGTTACATCCAAGTAACTTTTTTTCCTGTGCTTGACAGCTTAACTTGCTGAGGCTCTGCAAAATGTCACTCTCATTAAAACTTATTTCTGACACATTAAATATGATTATTTGACTTTGAAAGGCTTGTAATTGAGAATATGCCTGAATACTGACATAGTACTGATATTCTACAAGTGCCCTACATCAGCTAAATGCCCATGGTTGTCGAGACCACCGTTTAATCCTCAGGCTTGAGTTGAATAATCTGCATTCAAATGCACAAGGCCTAAGGCATAGAGCACATTGTATCCTATGAAGTCTAAGGTCTATCCAAGCACATAATTTGATATATTCAAATTAAAGCACTATTTCAGGGCTATTTACATACAAGTCTGCTGAAAACACATTAGAAGTACAAATAATTGAAACTGCAAATGAACACATGATTCTACATTTAATACAAGTCCATAGGTGATAGTGAGCCTTCACCCAAGTACCTACAAACCTGAGTGGAAGGGAAAAAAAGAAGACAAGTATAAAACTACTGCTTACTTGTGGTACTGTTTGCCTTTACCCCTTTCTGCACCTTGGCTCTGATTTTTATGTTTGCCTCTAGGCTCCTGACTGTTGGAAATCCCCACAGCTTCTAGAATCTTCTCAAAGTTATCATTTCCTTGATTTGTCTTCCTCTTCTTATTCTTGAGATTATAAATAAACTCCAGATTGTCTCAAGAATCATCTGAATCCTTCTCTAGCTAATGTTTCCCTGGGGCAAGACCAGGGCCATGATACTTGGTTGTATGTGTAGGATTCAAGTGCAGAGAATAAGGATGAGATGGAGACTGCCTATATGGTCCCACATTAAAAACACCTCCCCATCTTGAGCTACCTGTGAGTAATATAATACTGCAGTGCATGAGATGTGTTGCAGTATTCCAGGACAGGAAAGGATTGTGCATCCAACCCCTTTCTGATACTGAAGAGCCTTGGTTTTTGGCCATACTAATCTTTCACAAGAACACTTTAAAACACCTAAACATTTCTGCTTCTCAACAATAGAATCTTTGAAAGCAGCACTACCAACAGAAACCCAAACCCATTTGTTCTGCTTGAAGGTTTTTTCA